>JAHZNF010000861.1:0-14408 GCA_027744215.1 Troglopedetes dispersus
TTCCAGCGTCGGCTTAATTCTCCTGGTCTGAGCTGGTAAACTCGAAACACCCATTTCATGTACTTTTCTTCCCTGATAGATGGTTCACCAAACCGTGATTGACATTTGATTGATCACGGAGTATAGGAAATAACGTGGGAGGTAAACCTATGGATCATTTTGAGAGAGCAGGAGTAGTAAATGTGAAGGTGGAAAGTGTTTGACTACCCAGAGGAAAAAAAATACGCCTGGGATCAGGAATTAGACAAAAAAAACAGCCTTCCAGATCCTCACCAGAAAAAAAGGTCTTGCCTTGCCTCAGCAACACGGGCATGCATAGCAGACCTAAAACTTAACTTTATCGGGTTTTTTTCTTTCTTTTCTTCTGTGATGTGATCCGCAAAAACGCGAAATGTCATGCGTGTATTTATTGGACAGCCAGTAAAATTCATGAAAAATAAATAATATTTTATAGTGATTCCCTCTTTTTTTTCCCTGAAAATTTACAAGCATTTATGACAACCCCTCTGCGCAGCAGTAAAACTCGTGGAGAAACATCCTTTTCGTGAAGTTAGTGTGATGGGGAGTAATGTAACTCAGAAATAAGTTTTATTACTAAATATTATTTTTTTCGTGCCGAGATCTGCAAAAATCATTCCTTTACATCTGGTAAGTTACCCAAAAAATATGATCACTTTTTTAAGCATTTACCATTATAATGTATGCTAAGTCGCCACCGACCCGCTGTCATTTTTACGGTCTTTAAAGAAAAAAAAATGAACACAGCGAGCTTCTGTGTTAAATCTTATTTAAATGGGATAAAGAGAGAAAATCTGCGATTCAGAGGGAAGAACATGAACTCACGATGTCAAATCGACGGAACGAAACAAACCCATTGCACACGTTTTTTTTCAAATGCACACATTTTGTGTTTTTACTTCATAAAAATAATATGATTGTCATCATCATACTCAAAACTCTCTCAGAGAATTAACAGTAGTAGTAAAAGGATGTGTTTTTTTTCTAGCAAAGCATAAAAGATATATTTTTTTTCTGCCAAAGTGCATTTCTTTTATACTTGTTTCATATATGCAGAAGAACCTTAGTTTGGTTTTAGAATCATCGTCAAAAATACAAAAAAAAACAACGTCATCATCATCCATGCATATAAGTTGTTATCAGCAGCCATCACAACAAACCCGAAGAAAAATATACCGTTCTTATTTTCAAACTTGAGCAGACTTTGTTTTCTCTATAAAACTTAAATCTCACTCACTGACTCATTCTCTAGTAGATCATGCATATTTATGATGCCTGTTGAGTAACTATTTACTTCACCACCACCATCAACAATCTTCTTCATCTTTTTTATATTATATTGGAGAACCGCAAGCCATTATAATATATTTTTTTTCGGGGCGGTGTACATACACCGGTGGATTCCCATTATTGGCTGCGCTCACAAATCATATAGTAGAGCAGTCAGAAGAATTTTGAAGATATATATTTAAAAAAAAACATTAGAATTCTTTTAAGGAGAAAAAGGTCTTTAAAAGAATTTAAATCGTTATTTAAACTCTCGAGAAAGCCGGCATATTATATTGTGAATTGTTAACGAAATAATAATGTAATAATAAAACAAAAGAGTCTTCTTGGCATTGACTGAGATTTGATAATAAACATTTATTATTACATGGTAATATTTTTTTGTCTCGAATTTATACACACACTTGATGATTACAGTCATTTTACTTGAGTTGTCACTGTGTTAGGTCCTCTCGCGTGGTCGTGTGTGGGGAAGCCATTAAAAAACTTAGTTTGATAAGCATCATCATGAATAAGATTTTTCTTAAATTTTACTGCAGGCTTGTGATGGAAACGCGTTAAATTCACAGAATGCAGTTTTCCCTCCGGTGATATTAATGTGAGCAGAAGTTTATCAAATGATGTATAAATTGAAAAAAAAATATAATTGACCTGTAAAATAAAGTCTTATGGCTGTACAATCCTAATCGTCGCACCTAATTCATTATTCGTGTGAAATGTGCTTCGTCAAAGTCTCAAATCAGAGGAGATTAAAAGCATCGTACGTATTATTATCATAAATAGTAGACGGGTGTACATATAACATGGATGCAGAATTTTACACGTTGGATATTACTACTACCTAGTATTTTTATAATCATTAAGCTTCGTTTAGCTTGCATTTGTACGAATAATTGTGTATCATGTTTTTTTCCTGTGAATATTGCGCCTTCCCTTCATTTTTTGTAAACACAAGTGTTTTTGTAACACACAAGTTCGATGTATTCTATTCAATTACTCCGAAGTTCAGCAGCGACTATTTATCAACGCAGTAAACTCTCATTCATTAAAAAACAAACCAATAAGTTAGCTCACTCAAATGATAAAAGGAATTTGGTACACCGTTCCGTTGGAGTTACTGTACGAATACAGCATATATTTAGGTACTCGTTTTTACCTAGAAAAAACAATCTAAAATATTGCGTTGTCGCTTCGAGTCCAGGAAATTTCTTTTCAGAATAGAATACAAAATATATGTAGATTGAACGTATTGAAAGCGCATTTAGCATTTGCATATGAATGTGGAGTAATTTATTCCCTCATTATTCCAAACGGTTGATGAGACTTTTTGGATAAAGGCGAGACGAACTCAAGCAATGAGTCATATTATCATAACTACTCATTACGACCACTGATATAATATGCGTCTCATTATGTGTGGTCAAAATAAAACTAAGACTGCGGTCATTTTATGTCCGTGATCTACCATTTTCAAGATAGTATTATTTAACGATTAAAAAAAAGAGCATATTAACAATTCTTGTGAGTGAACAGCTAATTATTCTGAACCGCGTTTTCGTCCAATATTCGTGACGATTTTTCAGAGTGACGTTACCCATTTCGTCATAGTGACAAGTTTATTTTTGATAAGATGAGGTTTGAATGAGTCACTCACTCTCCTGCGAACATGTTCCATGAAACGAATCCTTGTGTGGCACATGAGTTTCTCGTCTTATCACTTGTATCACAATTTTCCTTTCCGTTAAAACAAACCTCGCGTCATGTGGATGAACCATACCTATAATGATGATGATGATGATGAGACCTAATTCTTTTATGTGTTGGATTGCCGTTGACCCTCGGTCTGTTGTGCCCATGTTTACCTTTTTATCTTTTTTTTATCAGCTTCCAACTACGTCTTCAACTTTTTGTAACGTACACCATAACAGATGAGGTGGCGACCGATCAAGTTGGCGGATTTTTTGTTTTCTTACTATTATGTTCACTCCTGACATGAATGACACTCCGATAACTCATACTTGGCGTATTTGGCAACAAGCTCTGAAAAAAGTCCTGAATAAGATGAATGTTCTCGCACTACTCAGCAAAACGTATCTTTAACGAGAACCATTACCATCAGCAGGAATATTATATGATGGTCAAGAGTTTAATTCGCTTGTGTGCTAAAAATAGCTTCAGAGAAATCACATCCTTCTACGGCTACAATAACAAAAAATAAAAGGATCCATGCACACATTAGTGATAAGTAGTAGAGAGATTCAAGCTATTAGTCTGTATAAGTACCTATGCATATATATTTTATTTTGCTGAGGACAACAACGGATTTTTGGAGTGGGCTGATGCCGATGTTGAATTAAAAAAATACTATGCACATAAATAGATTTGTTGTGTCTGTATTTTTTTATATTGGTGAGAGTTTAATGCACGCATAGATTAAGGAAAATACGACACGCCGCATGAAAGGCATAGTTGACATTTTCCCTTGTGTTGTATAATTCCGCTTTGAAATGACGAGAGAGCGGATAGCAAAAAAAAGTATGTTATTCTTGATGTGGCCAATTTCTACCAGTTATTGTACAAATACAAGTGTCATCATCATCATCAGAATAGTAAGTGAAATAAATTACAAAAAAGCGTTCGTTGGTTTGTTGTGTTTCTATAAAAATAAGTAAATAGTACAGCAATAATAGCGGCATGGCATCCATAACAGAAATTCTTTTTGGCATTTCCTGCCAAGTGCGTAACAAAAAAAATGAGGTTAGGTATTTATTTATATCCGGGCTAGTTTCTTTGTGGATGATTTAAAATTCACAATATAAAAATCCTCCACATAATATGTAGTTTCATTCATAAATGGACACCAGGCACCAGGGCTCATTTACTATTCAGTGTAGTGTGTGCGCACAAAAAAAGGAAGGAAGGAGTATTATTATTATGGATGCAGCAAGCAGCTTATTGAAATGCTTTACAAACAGCAAGCCCAACAAAATATCTCGCATACATAGTTTTTTGCCGAGAGTGGCCCGCTCAGAATATTTATTTAACGTTTGTTGCGCTGTTTAAAATTTTAAAATGTTGCTCAGATGTTGTGATATTTCAAAGTAAAAAAAAAATAAGAGCATGCGGTTGCTGCGCTTTCTGTTGCAAAAAAAATGTGATTACTGCAAACTTCATATATTATGTGGAGCCTATTTTTGTTGTGTTATCGGCTGCCGTTATGTTGAAGTAAAGCTGGATACACTATGCAAACTTATTTTTGAGTGAAGTAATGAGGAAGGAGAATAAAAAAAGTAAAAGTGTACTTAGCTGATCTACATCAAATGCAAAGTGGTTTGCTTGCATATTTAATTTATTTTTTTTTGCACAATGACTATTCCTCGTTACAAAAAAAAGGTTTGTAGCAAAAGGTGCTCTGCAAATATTTGATGAAGTCACGCGACGCGACGGCAGAAGGACGTTAAACCTTTGCCGTGCATACATTGCACTTTAATTAGTGGAGTCCATGGGCAGTGGCATTGGCCATTGTTTAAATTTTTATCAATATATGAGGCTGTGCTTGCACCCAAGAGCTTTTGTGCAACTCCTCTCACATATGACTTGCGTGACTTTTCCCTTTTGTTGTGATCAACCAGATTAAACATTCCATTGACCTCGCGCACCTCCTAACAAGGAAACCTAGGTAGTCCTAAAACCATTGCTAAATCAACTTTGGAATTTTGTACACAATCGCAATTCGTTATGTACGCGTCTGCAATTTTACATATCCGAGACCAGTCCCATTTCCGTTTCTGATAACATCGTTAACATTCCACAGGGTTGCTACTAGTGTTCTGTATTCATTCTACTATGTTGTATCATAACTATTTCCAGTTATCACAGACTTGGTGTAAAGTGCACTTATGAAATGCATGCATACAATGAGCTGAGGTTTTGTAATACAAAATGAGATTTTTAGTTCATTTATTATCAGTTTTCAAGTCTGGGTTTTCCTTTGCCTGTCTACATTACGTCAATTCGATGGATCTCTAACATTCTATGAAAATCAGTCCATTAGAGAGATTTTGTCTGTCAGGATAATTATGCATGTATGAACTGAGATTGAATGTGGAGAGCAAACTTTCCAATCGTCATACCATGAACCAATTGCATAATTCTTAATGGAAGATTACCACAAGAAAGCCAAGCTTATCTTTTTTTTCAGTGGCAATCCCATTTACAATATTTAGTTAACGTATATTATTTACCACAAGTTTTTTTGTGTGCGAACAAGGATGTGGATGATGATGCTCCTGTCCTGCAAAGATAGAGTACGATAGAAAATTGGGGAGTGGACGGACTCACTCAGTTTATTGGTTTTTAGTTCTTACTGGCAATATTTCATTCCAAATGTAACGGTGCTGATGATGATATATTTGGTGCTTATTAGACAGAATGACTCTTCTTGTTGCTTAGCCATTTGTTTCGTTTAATACTATTAAAGCTTCTCCCAAGGTGAAATCAATTGGTAGGGAGTGCACAAGGCAATGACTTTTTACTGCCTCGTTTAAAAGTTCTAAGAAAATACAAAAGGTATTTTTTATTATATTTATACCATATATTTATTTGCACCTGTCTTGCTCCACCACCACATTATTATTTTTTTTGCACAATGAATTCTCTCATGGACGCTTCCATGTGATTTTATTTTGTTCCTCCACAATCTCATCAAAGTCTTTACCAACAATTTTGTTGCAGTTCACATGCAATCATGGACCCTTCGTGTGCAGCTGGAAAGTTCCACAGGAAATCGTAATAAAATATGATATGAGAATTTCGTTGGAAAATTACTTTGAACTTCTGAACAACAGGCCAGAGCAAAGTTGTTGACATTCACTTCATTCAGCATTGTGGATGGAGCTCGCATACTTATACTATTAGCCCAAATTAAATTCCAAATTAGCTTCTCGTTCGTGAGCCGCCAACCATCTATTTAGATAGGAAATGAGCAAAATTAATTGCCTCGAGGAGATAGGAGGAGGGCTGCCACCACGTGTGAACACCGTGTCCAAAATATAAAATCTACAAAATGATTTAACCATGAGCACCATAATTGGTTTTCCAGCTGAACTCAAGTTTTATGTAACTTGTAAGTTAAGCACTACAACAAAGACCCAATTGTATATTAAGCTGCAACGGAATGGAATTCGCAGAGAGAAGTGGTAGCCGTCACGCTCTAGTAAGTCCGGACTTGTAGTGTTGTGTGTGTGCAGTGAACTGGCGTGATGCAAGGTTAAGTTCCAATTTCCAATTGGAGTCAAATAATAATTAAGTGAGTTATTGATTAGGACGCTGATAACGTGGAATGTCTCATGCAAATGACAAAATTCCGATTGTCACAGACTGCACCATGGTATTGTGTGTGGCCTGGTGGTGCAGACTTGTTGCCACTTGTGTGAATTATTCATGAAGGCTAAATATACGGAGGAGATAAAAATTCATAATGAATTCATTGGGATACACACAGATAATCGGAGGAGCAGGATGGAGCAAGTTCAAAATCAAAATTTATTTACATACATAAATGCCTCGCATACATACATAACTATATTTTTCAAGCTCCTTCTCGTCTATCAGAATCCTTTGTGTATTGTAAATTTTGTAAGCAGGACTCGAACTGATGCTATTATTAAAGTTTATTTCTGGTCTGAATTGAGAAGTAGTACTAAAAAATGCAACAAAGGTCAAAAGGGTGAGGCGGCTTCACTTCAAAAGTTTGACTTTCGAAGCTTGTCGTGTAATTGTGTATTGTAATGTGAAAATTAGAAGAGAGACCACACTACTTTTTTATTTGCATACTACTTGGCAAGCTTTGTATGAACTGGAAAATGCAAAGTACACATCGATAAGGTATTATTTGGCTATTATTCCTTGTCAGGTGATCTTTTTATAAAAATCAAAGAGGAGTGCATTCTTATCTTTATGAATTTTGTAGAGGTCATTCATTTTTTTTAGCAACACAACGTGTGCAAGTCGCACGATCAAACATTCTCTCATTCTTTTCAAGTTAGCTCATCCGACTTGAGAGAAGTGTGTTTGTGTTTACAAAAAAGGTAGTTGAAGATAAACCTGAAAGTATACCTTGTGTACAAGTACTAATCTGATGCCGTACAAAGATTAATGATGATTGAATATATTGATTTTTTTGAATTGTGTAGAATTGTGTTCTCGAAAAGGGAAGTATAAAATTAGTACCTTCCGGTCCTCAAATATGTAGCATAACAATCACATATCTACTCATCTCACAAATTCGAAAAGAATGAATGAATGAGCGTATGTAGTTTGTTGTCCCTTCAAAGATTTGCATGTTGCATCCCAAATGCATTTCTGAAAAGATGTAGATATGTGCATATTTAATTGGATATGCTCATTCACTCCTTTTCATTTCAAATGTGACGATCCATCAGCACAGATACATGCAATTAGCTGTCATTCATCCAGTCATGCAATGTGAAAGCAACAAATGAATTTGCAAGAAGGAGATAAATGAATGAATGAAGAAGTGAAAATGTGTGCCTTGTTTGCAATCTTTTTTTTTCTTTCCTCCTTTTCATATTTCGTATTAGTACGGTTGAGTTGATTGCAAAATTAAACGAAATGATAATGAAGATTTTACAGAGGAAGGGGAAAAAAGAAAGGAGACGTCTCCCAAAGAAAACCATTTTTGCCCATTAACTTAGTTTTCTTCACAGATGAGATGATTACAATCAATACACAAATCTTTATTTTCTTGAATTGTCACGTATGATAATGAGATGACGAATTAAAAAACTTTTTCCAAACACTTTTTTACTCCTTTTCTTATATCTTCTCATTTTGAGTTGCTCCCAACTACAAGTAAAATGGGATAATCCTCTTCTATGTAGATTTTTAGGGACAGTGAGCCTTTAACTCATAAATATAACCAAGTTTATATTATAACATGATCCCTGTGTGAAGGATAAAGAAGCGGAAAAACTCTGCTGAGATNCTTCTATGTAGATTTTTAGGGACAGTGAGCCTTTAACTCATAAATATAACCAAGTTTATATTATAACATGATCCCTGTGTGAAGGATAAAGAAGCGGAAAAACTCTGCTGAGATCCCGTAATGCAACGATCTGATGATGGTAAATAGTAGATGGCAGATGATAATTGAGTGAAAAAGTGAGCTTTGCTATTCAACTCTTGTCTTTTTATTTTTCTTTCAAAAAAAGGACAAAAATCTCACTTTCGTTTTTTAGTACCTAATAATAAGCTAGTTCAACTGAAAAGCCATTTTTTGTAGCAAAAAAGAAGAAGAAACAAAAAAAAAGAGTTTCGTATATGTAATTGCAGTGCTTTTCGTCTTTTTTTTTGGTGACGCTCGCAAAAAAATATTTTCCTTACCCCAAATGTGTCTTGCTTGTTGAGACAAAAATGGTATTAAATTCTTCTATGCAAGAAAAAAAAATCGTCACACATATAATCTCATTAAAACCTGTCAAACAGGCATGTCTATAAAAACCCTAAATTAATACTACTACTATCCAACTCGAGAGATGTGCAATCGACTCACGACAATGTTATATAGGCAAAAAGCACAGTTCTTCTTAAAAAGGATCTTAATTACATTTTATTTCTTCATCATTTGATCGTAAAACATGGTAACTAAATAACAATGCTATGGTAATAATCGTAAAGATTACTTGTAACAAGGCTCAGGGATGATGAAAGACAATAATTTCGAAGGGAAAAAGTTCATTTGGAAAAGAAGAAAAAAAAGAATCCCTTTGAAAGAAATGCATGCCTTATTTTACTACTTTTGCACGCACCATTTGCGAAATCATTGGGAACACATGAATAGCGACATTAAAAAATTTGACAAAAGGATTAGATAAAATAATAACGTTGAAAATCCTTATCAAAATATTTAAATAGAGAAAGCAAAGAAGTGAGGCACAAAGAGAGTAGACAAAGATAAATAAAGAGTACTTGATTTGAACAACTTGTGAAGCATTAAAAGTCATCTAATCGTGCCTCTATCTTCACGCAGCACTACATAGAACATAATCGTGTCTTTATTCATTGCTAATCATTTCATTGCCGTTAACCGTCCACATCATCAGTGCAGTAAATAACAGGGTTTCATGACACAAAAAAATTGTTTCAAGGTGACATATTCCAAAAAAAAAACTTTCTTAAAAATAATGTTACAATGCATCCCTTTCACAAATCTGTGATTGGAACATGTCGCAAAAAAAAAACCTACACATGGACCGCGATTAAACCATCCGCAGAATTATGGTCGTGTTTTGAAATTTTTTCAGGCATTCCGCGTTTGGGAAAAACGATTCATTCCAT
Source organism: Troglopedetes dispersus (assembly GCA_027744215.1). Lineage (NCBI taxonomy): Eukaryota > Metazoa > Arthropoda > Collembola > Entomobryomorpha > Paronellidae > Troglopedetes > Troglopedetes dispersus. The sequence goes on from JAHZNF010000861.1 coordinate 9,664, forward strand.
TCTCCCAAATTAGATAGCCGCTCACCACTGTCGAGATGATGAGACCCCTTACTTAGGTTTTGCAAATTGTGGTCAATATTTTCGCACCGTTATTATTCCTATTATGTCGCATCATTATTCGCAATTAAGGTGAAGGTGCGTCATTTCATAAGTATTATAGTGCCAGCGTGATCAGTCTTTTTTAAATGTCCCTTTGCAAATTTATTTTTCCACCTTCGCGTCACCAATTCGTGTGAAGAATTTATCTATCTTCTAAAATGTTCAATGAAGCAAAAAATATATGTAATCAAGATGTTGTGCGCACACCTGCTGACTCCTCTTATCCGGCCTACTGCGGATTTAGTAGCATCGAAATGATGCACGCTATAAAAAAATATTTAAGGAGGCTCAAGATGTATCCACGATACAAAGTGATGATGACGATTTACAATGAGATTCCTGTACTTTTTAAAGACTACTATGAAGAGAGAGAGAGAGAGAGAAAAAAATATGCGAGGAGATAAAAACATAAATTCACTTCAGCTCCAAACCGTCCCACTGAGTCACTAATTGTAAAGTGCATTTTTGTCGCCTCCTTTTTACACATTATCTCCTTCTCAAATATTTTCATGCACTTTTGTAAATACATAGTGTGGAGAGATATAAAAGTGCGTCAAGATTACAACTCTATCGTCACCAACACCACACGAAATAAAGTAATATGCGCAGCAAGCACAAAAAATACAACAAAACAATTACAACAACGTCTAGGCTCCAAGATAGGAGGAACATGCAGTACGTATATTTTTACAACAAAAAAAATAATTTGTGTGTTATGCTTTTTTTATTGCTTCCTCGTCAGGATCGCACACACCACTCAAATCCAACAACGTGGTTCTCATTCCCATGTTTTCCCTTCCTCTCTTTTTTTTGTCTTGAACAGGTAAACTCTTATTAAACAAGCAGACTGCAAATAAAAAGTACATTATCTGATGCTAATGATAAGCATTTGTTACAATTCCTATTTTTTCCCTTCCTCTCTTTTTTTTGTCTTGAACAGGTAAACTCTTATTAAACAAGCAGACTGCAAATAAAAAGTACATTATCTGATGCTAATGATAAGCATTTGTTACAAGTGTACGAATCTGTACATAGCTTAAATGATACTAAAGAAACATGCTTCGCACATGTGCATAATAATAATATCACATGTGTAATCTCAGTGTTCCTGTCATTCGAAGAGTGCTATCTTGGTACACACACACATTCCCTTTTGGTTGCACATTTTCCAAAATGCAAATTGTACGGTTTGGCCACAGAAGAGAAATCGTTTTTTTTTTAAATCCTACTACTTATGAAGTGCATACATACATTCACTAGAACGCAGGGGACGAAAGGGGATGACGCGGCATTTGACGCTGACGCTCTGTGGCGTCGTCAAAAATCAGCCTTTTAAATTACCAATAATAATGGCAATACAAGTAATCATATGCTTTAGTAACTCCTGTGAAGTGTGCTTAGCCGTAGGCCAATTTCCCAATTTGCTTCTTTCTATCAGTCAGAGAGCGTGTGTATTTTATACAAAATTGAGAAGAGGTAAGAATAAAGCTAAATTTGAAAAAGAAATTGACTCTGTCGATATTAGTTACATTGTAGTTACTCCAAAAAGTACGTGCAAAAAAAAACATTTGTGATGTGGCTGGTGTGATGCCGATCAAGTGTGGAAACAATAAAATACTGTTTTTGCAAAGTGTTAAAAGTATAGTATCATGTTGATGCACTTTGTTCTCAGCTTTGTGCATGCACTTCGACTTAATAATGGAGGCTTGACGTGATGTGTATCACTGTATGTGCACGACGAAACATTAAATAAACTGCTCGTCGAAATGCTCAAAGGGCACGTTTGTCATGTGTATATTTACCATTAATTGTTGTTGTTACAAAAGTTTGCGTCCAACCTGCTCTTTTGCCTTTCCCAAGAACTCATTCAAAAGCTGACAATGTAAACAAACAAAGGAACCAAAATCTGCAATAAATCATCTTACATGCACAAGGGAATAATGAGCAATTATTGTTTTTTTAAAGGAGTAGTAGTGAGTGCTCTTAATTGTTTTTGCTCCTTTCAGATGTGACAAGCTGTGTGTGGGATGGGTTTGCAGTTGGAATAATTTCCACGCATGAACGAAATACATTTTATTTTTATTCTCATTTGGTACAATTCGAACATACTATACGTATGTTTGCTTCATTTATTGGTTCATCAGACGAACTTCAGTTTAAACTACGACAACCATTACAAAAATGTGAATGGAGCTTCCAATTTACATTGTACACACATACATTCATCAACTACTTTGAATTCATTTGCGGTATGAATGAATGTGTTCTATGCGGAATGAGTAAAATTCTCGTCGTGAACAGTTCCACGTATGTTTAGGTGAACCAGGAAAGAAAAATGTGCAGTCTGCACAAAATAACAAATTAAAAGTTGTGTTTACATCAGCCTGTCTACATCCATCTCGTCTGGCAGTAGTGGTCTGAAATAAAGTTCCTCCTTTGTGTGAAGGAAAAACGTCATAATATCAATATTGAAAAATAGATCTGCAAACATGTCTGACTTCTGCACAGCAACAATTTTTAAATGTTGAGATGGAGCAATGTCTTAGCATTTCCTTCTTTGCTTGATTGGAAGCTGCTCTGCTAGAACAAGATTGGTAGAATGAGATATTATTGGCTTGTCGGCAAATGAAATCAAAATGAAAATTTTTATGACATTCATTTTGACTTGATGTGAGATACTCTTGATATTATTTTTTAAGGGAATGTATTTAGCAGGAACATAAAATATAGCTATACACACCTGTTTTATATTGGTATCACGTTGAGTTAATATAGAATTTAATGAGTTTTATGCGCATGCTTCCAAAGTTAATTTTATTTATAATGGCGGCACATTATTTTAAAAAAATCCTACTTAGTTTTAATCACATTTCAACATTTTTTTGGAGGGGATCTAGGCTGATTGGAAAAATTGAAGGAAAAAAAATTCATTGAGGTTTTTTTTGTAATCTCGATTGCGCCACTCGATTAAAAAATGGGAGAATATACAAAACCCCATCATGAATGAACTATAATATTCACACATAGATGCACACATGCTCAATTTTTTCATGTAGGTCCACACATTATTGGTCTACATTACATTTATCGTCATTGTTCACTTGGTTTTCTTTTTTGTGTGTCGGTCAAATTGTTTCAATGTAACAACAAAGGGCCCCCAAATACTATGTTTTGAAAATGTCTCAAGCAAGTAGTGTGAACGCTTAAAAATACGATTTCTTTTTTTTTCTGGTCGCATTGAACAACATAAATCACCGCAACACCTCCTCAAAAATATCGTTGTTATTGTGATTACATTACTCATTATTACACTCTCATTATTAGGAAAAACTGCATCGTTATTTCTTGATTGTTTACTCAACACCATTGTTGTTGCAGTTGATGATGGTACTGATGATGATGGTGAGACGAGCACATTCTTCTCTTTTTTCAGTTGACAAGCAAGTTTTCAGTTTTTCTTTCTGAAGGCCCTTTCACCACCAAAACAACCACCGCACGATCCAACCACCATACAGCACCATTTTTGCTGCAGCATTTTTGTGAGGACGATGAACACAAAGATTCTTGTTGAAGGCATAATAATATTGTGTCTGGTTGCATGCAGGGATTTTATACTATGTTGTTCACATGTCAACGTCATATCAGTCATTATCAGTTGATGAGTAAAAGTACAACTGCTCTTGTGAGGACGACCGACCCACCACCATCACCAACCTACGCCACCACACGTCACCCAAAAAAATGACGAAATAAGTACCCAGTGTGCGGCATTTCAACCGTTCTTTTTTTTGTGATATTGTATACAATTTTTTTTAAAAAGGGTTCCCTTTCTCATGCTTATCAACTTGTTGAAACTTGTTGAAAATAAACGGTCGGACAGAAGCCAAAAAGAAGAAGATAAAGGTGGAGAAGATGTGCAAGTTAAATAGAATTGAGCCAATTTAAAAACAAAACCAGAAGGATCACAGATTAAACTTTTATGTTAGATGCAGATATTGCAACTAAAATTATTTTTTATATGCTCCTCCAACATTTCTAGAATTTAAAACAAAGAATATAATTAAAGTACACAGTTGACGACATGTAAAAAAAACATGTTCTTCTTCATCAGAAAATCTGAGTTGTGAAAACATTTGACCAACTGTGTATTGCATTATTATATTTCGGCTCATCTTTCAAGAGACGACTTCTCGAAACTGCCAAAAGACACAAAACTATTACACATGCGAAAACTAGAATTCAGAGTCATCACTCTCAAGAAAAGAAGATTGAAGCTGATTTCATCCACAAAAAAAAATTTCTGTTACATGCACGAATGCAATTCCTACATTGTCATTACTTACTACTACTATGATTACTTGGTACCGTGGAGGATTTGCAATTGCAACGAAATACTTTTTTTTTCTCAAGTCCGTGCGCAAAACTTCCGAGACTTGTATATGCATACAAATTATTGACTGACTCAAGAGAGGGAAGTGTGACGATAGTTTTGATATTCCTTTTCGTGTCTTGGACGTGAAGTAAGTAGCAAAAAATTTTTTTTGCTAACAAGTCCCAGTTTTATTCGGTTGCATAGAGGAATGTAACAGTACCAACAAGTGCTTTGCACATGAGTGATACTTTCTTGCAGCACAATTTTTTTTATT
>JAHZNF010000862.1:0-10638 GCA_027744215.1 Troglopedetes dispersus
GGATATGTTGCTCGATGTGGGCCGCAAACTGGACAGAAATGATAGCCAAGCCTTATCAAGATGTGCGGAGTATCTCGTGAAGCACGGGGAAGCCTCCTCCGCCGCCGAAATGTATAGAAGAGTTGGTCTCGTGGATCGAGTCTTGGATTTGTACATTCTAGCCAGAAACTGGCAAGAAGTGTTTGTGATTACTGAGAGGCATCCGGAACTGAAGAAAATGGCTTATCTGCCATATGCCCAGTGGCTGGCTGAGAGCGACAGGTTTGCTGAGTCGCAAAAAGCCTTCCACGAAGCAGGCTGTCCCGAAGAGGCATTCAAGGTTTTGGAGCAACTGATCAAAAATGCCATCTACGAAACGAGGTTCCACGACGCGGGCTATTATCATTGGGTGTTAAGCATTCAATACCTGGACCTGGCACGGAGCCGACTGGACGACGTAGACGTGGCGGAGGAGATGGTTGAGAACTTCTACCTTCACCAAAAAAAGGGATCCATGTTCTACGCCTTCAATTCTGTTTACCGATACACGGACCAACCGTTCACGCCATTTATGGCGGACGCCTTATTCAACATTTCCAAATTTCTCATGCACGAATTAATGGTGGAGACGGATCTCCCAATTTCCAAGTTCCACGTGCTCTACACACTAGCGAAACAGGCGAGGACATTGAAGGCATTCAAGCTCGCCAGAAATGTTCTAGAAAGACTGAAAGGACTCATGGTCTCCGAACCTTTGCGGGATGGCTTGTGTCTTTTGACGCTGGCTTCCCGAGGTGATAAGTGGACTTATCGGCGCCAACAAGCAATTCCTCCACTCCCAGCCTGGAGGAAGCAGCAGCACTCGTCGAGCAAAAAGAGACAGCTTATCAAGCGCCAGCAGCTTCAATAATGGCATAGGTGGTGGGACCAGCAGGGAACGCTACCGTTCTGCCGCTCAGAGGTGGCGAGAAGATGTCACCGGAGAGGGTGTCCAAGTGCTCCAGTTTGATGATAACGATGAGGAGGACGAGGAAGAAGATGGAACGACAATGATGACAGTGAGTCACCGACAATTTCGGGGCACAGATGAGGATGGCATCTCCAGTCCAAATGACCCATTCACTTTCAAGCCCACTGGAGTGAGCAATGAATACGTGCCGGTGATTCTGGATAAGGCGTACCTCCGAACGCTCGAGCCAACGGAAACAATCATTTGCAAGTGGCCACCTCCGCTCCGCTACAAGTTTTATAGGAATCTCATCCCAGAAATGAATATCTCACAGTGCCAAGCTTGCTTCCAGGTCTGAATACAAAAAACATATTTATATGAATCCATTGTGCATTTCACAATTATGGCTTCACGCTGGGTTATTATTACTTTTGTCGGGGCTGGTTGTTGTGTGGGAGGAAGCTCCACATATTTTATTACTTTTTTCCGTTAAATATATATATATTTTTGTCTCCATAAAAAAGAGTCGCAATACTCTTGTGTGTGTGTGTAATGATGATGATAATGGTGATTAGTGTGGCGTAAAAATGTTTTCCCTGTTTTACCATTATTATTATTGTTGTTGCGAAACAATATTCGTTCCGTTTTTCATTCACCCTTTTTTGCATAAAAAAATATTGTATGTATTTTTGTGTGTGTCCCTTTTGTTCTAGCTGTTCCATTCGGATGACTTCGTGCTCCAAGTTCTGCAAAAGGGCCACTGCCCATTCTGTCGCTCACCGGATGCAATGGGCAAGAAAGGTGAGCAGGCTGACAGCAAGGATGACTATTAAAGAAGAACGTGAGGGATCCTCATACAACTTTATATTTTGGAGGGGAAAATAGCGGAAGTTCGGGCTTGAATAAGATAATAATATTATTCTAAAAAATGTGTTACTCTTAAACAGATACAATGGCTACTATATAGTTGTAATGTGTGCGAATGAATTTTTTTGGGAGAACACTTTTTTTGTGACTGAAACTATTTACTATTATTGTGGACATAACTTAGATTTAAGATTCACGATATCGTTTAGCACATTGTAAAGAATAAATAATGAATTTAATGTTTCATTATTCCAACAGCGGAGGAGCTCTCAATTTTCATTATTTTCATTTTTAAAATTCATTTGCATAAATTACCTCACCTCTTCTGATTTCCTCTGCTCTGACTTGAATCTCCGATAGAAAATACATAACAAAGCAGTTCGAGTTTTTTTTCTTGTTCTCCGCTTCAAGCACACAAGCCAAAACAATGAGGAATTTCGTTTCGAATGAGATTAATGGTCTCACTACTACTATGCATGCATAATAAAAATGTTGCAAAAAATATTATTGCCATTTCCTGCTGCAAAAAAGGGGATTTTCATTTTCATAAAGTTATTTCAAAGCTGCACAAACAGCTCAAGCGCAATAATATGGTTTTGGGTACATACACATGTGAGCCGTGATTCCTTTAGGATCTTACAATGCCCCATAAATGGATCTCTGATATTACAATAGTCTGTGAATGCGTTGTCAGTGTGAGCAAAAAAAATGTGCTCGTTTCGTCCTTCCACATAATTTCGTTTTTCGGAGAGAGAGAATAAAGTCACCGGTTTTTGTCAGCAAAGGGCATCCAAGATTTATCATTTATTGCTCTTCTTTGTTCAACTCGAGCATTTAATTATTGTTTGTGCGCTTTGTTGGACATCTCAATTAGGCATCCTCCAACACATTAATTCTTTAACAGAGTGCAGACTTATTGTTCTGAAGATAAAAAAAGTGGCAGTAAAGTTAGTTATCTTTATTTTTCTTTAGAAAAAAACCTTTTTAGTTGATTAGGAAACATAAAATAATGGTTTCATTCAAAAAGAATCCTTGATAACCTTTCGGCATGAAAGTAGTAGTAACCAAAAGAATATAGGAAAGTAAATTAATTTTGGTGATCTGATTTTCACTTGCTCCACGTCTCACCCTGCCCCAGAAATACGGGTAGCCTCCTCCTGGCTTGTGTCGTGTCTCCTTTAATAGGATTTATTGTCCTGATACTTCGTTTACAGTTGTCTGACATGAGACAGAAAGAGAGAGAGTGGAGGAGCAGCTAAAAAATTACCATGTCGCAACGATACACACCCAATCTTTATTCTTCCTTTTGCTGCTCCAAAAAAATTATTCAGCTGCATGCACCAAACACATTTATCTTATCCGTGTTTCATGATGGAACAAAAGGGAATATTATCCAACAAAAAAATAAATTGATACGCAATGCAGAACAAATATTGAGAAGGACGACATAATAATAACTCTCTTTATGTCGCATCATATACACAAAAGTGAGTCGTCTTTCTTCTCTGGCACTTCTCTCTCTCTCTCTCTTCTGTGATATTACATGTTTTCCTTTTGGATCATTTAATACTATTAACTCGATCTAATCCAATCAGGCCTGTGGTCGGTCAGGCAATGCTCAGTGTCAATATGGTGCTTGGTACTGACCACACACGTGCTAATGTCCTGTTTTTTTCTCTCCCCGTCAAAGAGAGAATAATGTTGTCTGGATAAGCACACGACTGTAATAATCCAAAAAAAAGCTTAAAAATACAAACAAACAACACAAAAGAAGGCTCACATGGTTGAAGCATGATAAGACATTTTATGCTGCTGTTGCTACAAATGACCAGTGAAAATAATCTCGTGGAAGCATGCAACATCGCTGCTGCACCAGTCTTTTACAAATGAGGACAATGATGACGCAATAGGGTATCCAGTGCGCACTATTAAGGACTACGGACCACCCGCAAAAAATATTTTCTGTGGCTGCACAAAATAACCTTAGAATTTTTGCACAAAAGGAAAGCATCTCCCTGTTTTTTCGCAGCAATGAACATGAATTTTCATCTGAGCAACAAAAAAAGTCACATAATAATAACAACAAGATGGTTAGCTAAACGCTATATTATTTTACTCTTACTATTTTATGGAGCAATTTTTTTGTTTGTTTTTTTGTCGTAATAATAACAGGAAAAGAAAATGATCATCCTACCATATGAGCAATTAACCTTTATCAGGAACGACATGTTTGAAAAATGATCCGGCATTTCCTCTCCGACCAGATATTTATAGGAAGGAACAAGGAGAAAATATATTATTACTGTTTGTGTGTTTTTTTGGTAATGTGATACGGGAAATCCAAACCATAATCATAAATCAGTCCCCATAAAATACATATATCATATCTGTGAAGAAAAAAAACACGAGGAGCTCGAGAAAGCTGGCCTTTTCTCGGGTTCCCTTCTTGTCTTTGGAAAGAAATAATAAAAATAATGAAATTACACTATTTCTTTCGTGTCTAATTCACCTTGTTATTAGTAACTCTTATCTTGCGCTATGATATGATAAGTCGCTTTTTTATTTGGTAGACTTATATAGTCTTCTGAGCAGATCCAGAAAAAAATGATATATTTTTGGGGTGGAAATGGATAAGATAAATCCTCCCTTCTTTCTTGCTTCATTTCCATTTTATTTTCAGAATTGCTCCAAAAATTATACTACCGAGGAACTAGGTTGGTTGGGAAATGGTGAGAAGTGTCCACTTAATTTTAACTTTTATCACGTCGTTTGAATGCGCGCACACTTCTCAATAAAAAAGAAGCGGGATGCTTGGTCATAAAGAGGAACTTGCTCAGTAGAAGAAGATAACTTATCTTTTATGATGTTCCTAAATAGTGTTTCACTAAAAGATCCATCTTGTGTAGTGTAAGAATGTAGCCACTAATTTATTTTTTTCTCTCTCTCTGGCTTTTCTCCTCTTCTCCTTTCATTTTCTGGTGAAGCGAAAAGGTCAAAGGGAAACTCAATTCCGTTTCCGATTGGTTGGAGTCATCGTAAAAAACAAGAGTGAGAAGAGGAGCTCGCTCCTGCTGCTGCTGCCGGTGCTGCTGCTGAGAAGAGACGAGAGAGTGTTTTTTTTTGGTGAAATGCATCGAGCCACGCATCCACACCGTCATCAATGAAGCTAGAAAAAGGTAACAAAGGAAAATGGAGCCGGTGTGCTTCCTTCTCAGGGAGAGCTACGAACAGATATCTCCCGTTTTTTCTTTTTGTTGACGTTGTTCTCCCGAAAATAGAAAATTACTACTAGAATGGTCTACATTTTTCGGAGCATTAGAAAAAAATATATAAAAAAGTTGGTGTGTGTGTGTGTTATTGTGCCGCTTTTTTATCACTTTTTGCTCGCTGACGTCGTCCCAAATCCAGAAAATGTTGGTGGTGGGTCTGGTGTTCAATGTCTTCTGATGACACAATACAGTTAGCAATTTCCTAAAAAAAATGCGTTGTGTGTGCTTCTCATTGAAAATTTTGTGTGCAGTTGTGCACTCACCTCCGTCTTTTTCTTATCTTAGAAGTATATATATTACCTACATTTATGGAGCTAAGAAAGGTATAATAAGAATTATAAACCCTGGTTCTCATCCTTGTCTTCCAGGAACACATCTATATTATATAGGTTTCTCGGATTGGCTCCCATAAATTGATAAGCCGTAGTAAAAGTCAAATGAGAATTGGTACGAGTTCGGTGTTTTTTTGTGCCGACGTCACAGATACGAGATTACACGTTGGCAGGTTGAATAATATGCGAGAGATTTATGGAGTCAGACCAACCGGCTCCTACTAACTCCTGTCTCCTTATTTTTTTTCTTGGAAATCATGTGGACCATCTCTGGAAAAATTAGTGGGAAACTCACCCGTTTTTCCTTTTTCTTTCTTGGAAATTTTTTGTCTAAAAAAAGGCTTAAAGCTTCTGTTACAAGTTTTCTGGGAATGATAATACATTTTGCAAGGTATTTGCAAACCTGATCACGACGAAGAAATAATATATTTCTGCTACAATGAGAACTCGTGCGACAGAAAAAAATTGCTACAATGAACTGATAAGTTAAAAGAAGAAAGTTTTTAGATAGCTGGAAGCAGGAGAGAGAAAAAAAGTTTACATATGTATTATTGTTGTTGTTGCTGCTACAACTCAATCCATTTTCAATATAAAAGTGGATCAACAAGAAAAAAAGTAAAGTATTCAATTCAAAATTATGCTTCACTCCATTTTTCCATCTGAATTCTCAACTATTTATTTCTCTTTTTTTTTCAATTTTATGCCTCACTTCGCCTCTTTGAAGCAAAAATAAACATTTTGTTTTGTAAAAAATGGTGCGCACCAAAAAAAAGCGATTGTACAACAACAGCTATATAGTCAGTCGTATACTGCCATAATTATTTGTGCACACAATAGCATACTTTTTGCAACATGTTTCCTAAATTATTATTATTGTTATTATTATCGGAGCAGATTTTTTAGAACACAATTGACTCTTGTAATGTCGCTCTCAAAATTCCTGTCGAGTGGTAGATAGATACACGAGGCAAATAAAAAGTGACAACGTAACATATCTTCATTGATACTTTCACTTCCTACATCCCAAAATATATTTGTTGACAAGCACCTCTCTTCGTCTCGTGTCAATTCTGAAAAAAAGGAAAAAGGTTGAAAAGACTTTTCACATCTGTGCTTCCCGTGTTCTGACGCCCTTCACACAAGTTGAAGGTGTTACAATGGACACATTTTTTTATATATACATTTTGTTTTTCAGCAGCCCACATGAGAGAAGCATCTTTTGCCACAAGCAAGCATTCTACTCTACACAGAAGAGAACAAGTCTTATCTTTCCTGGACACGTATGAGAGTATAGTAGACTCAAGCTTTTTACAGAAAGAATGGTCAAATAAAAAAATAAAAAACTTTTTTTTTGCTTCACAAAAGAAAGAGAAAATGTTGTGTTTTATTCTCGATAATACTAAAGTCCAGTAAAAAGAAACACAATGAGAGTATTGCATAAACACATGGAAGGAGTATTCCGCACCACAGGACCAGTGGTGGCGGTGGAGTTGGAGTTCACAACTATCAACAAAAAATTCCCATCCATCAAAGTCAATGGGAAATTATGTGTTATTTTTTCCTTCGCTTCTCCCAAAAGTTTGTTTTTTTTCTGGAAATAGTAGCCCATCCTTCTGGATATTATCCCACCTTTTTTTTGGTGCATATACATATATCTTAAGATATATGCTCCACACACATGCTGGTTTTCCACTGTTTTTACCTCCGACAATCTCGTGATTTTTCCTCTTTTCCTGTTGGCCAGTCACAATTATATTGTAATATAATGAGCACCGTGCTTGCCTGGATGCATGCATGGTTTTGGAGGAAAGCAAGCGGAAAACCCTATTTTTATTCGTTCTTTCGTGTGTGTTCCTCTCCAAAAAAATATATATAGGCCTTATTGCATTGCGTGGATATAAAATATATTAGATCCCATTTTTTACTTCAAGACTTTTGGCGTGAGTGGAATAAAAGGAGTATATAATATTGTGTGTCGAAAAGGTAATAATAATAGAATTGGAGCACTTTGGACATGTCAGCAGTTTCTCTGATGTATCGAGTATATTCCGACGCCACTCAGCACACAAAATAGAGATAGAGATAACCATAATTTTTTTCAGATCTTGGATTATTGGAACCCACCCAATGAAAAATTTTGTTGGTTGAATCCTTTCAGCAAAATAATAAAAAATGCTTTTTTTTTGGAAATATTTTATTTGAAAAAAATAGTATTGTACTTGAAAACATTTCTTTTCTTGGAGGTTGAATTGTTTGAAGTACTTTTTTTGGAGTAATCGTATACATTTTGGATGGGTGTATTACATCGACAAGTTGGAAGTCAGCAGTCTCAAATACAANGAAAACATTTCTTTTCTTGGAGGTTGAATTGTTTGAAGTACTTTTTTTGGAGTAATCGTATACATTTTGGATGGGTGTATTACATCGACAAGTTGGAAGTCAGCAGTCTCAAATACAAGGGGATACTTTTTTGTGTGTTGTCACTTTTTTGTGTCCATAAAAAATGGTGTACCTTTCCCCTGTCTATTTGCTTCCAGAACTTGAGTACATAAAAAAAGGAGAAGATTGGTGCTCATTTATTATTTCTTCTTGTAAAGACCATCCATGAATATCGAAACATTTTTTTGTCTGGGAATCTTCGAAAAGGAAAATCCGTATTTTTCCTTTTTTATGTTTCGTCTGAGAAGCAAAATATTACCTTGTAATTCTCTCTCCCAAAAAAACGAAACATAAATGCCAATTTTTTTAGGGGTATAACGTTCTTGCAAATCATATGATTACTCAGGATATTGGATGTTATCTTGGAAAATGATTATGATAATGCAGATGAAAAAAGGAGGAGAAAAAAATTGGAGTACAATAAAGGAGTCAAGAAAAAAGTATGTATTAATATTTACAAGTGGAACATGATCCATGATAAGTCAGAGGAAGGAATACACATCCTGCGAATATTTTTGCGCACTAGAATAAGGCTCTCCATTCCTCTCTCGTGGAATCCCGTGGATTATTATTAAATCTGGAGAGCATTATCTATCCAGCCGATACATTTTTGTGGAAGAAAAAAAAGAAGAGGAAAGTGCTTACATGAAACTTTTTTTTGGGTAGGAAACGAGGTCAGTTCCACCAAAAAAAGAACACTACATAAGTACAAACGATTTGTTCCTATCTTCGGGGAAAAAAGAAAGATCAAAAGTTGTAAAGGAGATGCGAGGGCAATATTGATGTGACGGGTATTACCAGAAAAGATCATGTAATGTGTAAAGGGAAGAGGTGGTCATTTCCTGCTTCGTCAAATTCACAACTTTTTTTCCCCCAAAAAATAGTCAGAGAGCAAAAAAAAAGGAAATCTAGACATGACCACGTGCGAAAATTATGACTTCCATAAAATCCAATGTGACATTGTTTCATTTTAAATTTAATGATGATCGAAATAATGGTCACTTTGTTGCGTGCACACATATACAGTGGTGTGGTGTGGTGTTGAAAAGGAAGAATGAACGAAATACTGATATGTTCATGTTCATGATAGTCTAATAAGAATGGGCCAGCATGATAACCGAGAAGAAGAAGAGCAAGAAAATGTAATAAAAAAATTGGATGGCTGGAAAACATCATGTTTTTTGCCTCAGTTTCACTTGGCTCGATGGCCAAATTGATCTCGAGCAAGAGGAAATGGCCTTCTTTATGCAACTCTAAATTATTAAGATTACCACTATTATTATTACGACAGTGGAGCAAAACCAGCATCTGTTTAGGAGAGTATCTGCGGTTTTTTCTGGGAAGAAAGTGTGACTATACCACTACCACACTACACTTCTTTTACTGCATTGCTCCAAAAATATATATATAATATATATATTATATAAGAAGCTCTTTGGAGCTCTCCATTCAGATATGTATCAGGAGTGAACACCATAAAAAAGGATTCTCCCAAAGTTTCGAGACATTTTGGAGGCGGAATCAGAAAGTGAAGGATAAAAAAAAATAAAGTGGAACTTGATTCCCAACTTTCCTTGGACCTACATATCTAAGAAGGAAATGAAACGTACTTTTGCTCTTCAGTGATGGGACAATTTCTCCAGAGAGAAATTTTTGGGAAAAGGAGCGGAGCGTGAAACACATTTACCGATGAAACAAGGTCACCTTACTAACCAATTTTCGCCCTTTTCTTTTTGCCGTTATTTTTTATTTCATTTTTTTAAAAACTGATCTTACCACGAGAATATGGAATGTTACATTATTATTGTGATTTTGGAGCATTAGAATGCTCTTGGAAAAGAAATCAAAATTTCATATTTGGTGCAATGATCATGATAATGGGTTCCTCGTTCGCGTTTCAAATCACTTGTCAAAGCCAGCAAAAAAAAAGTTGACCAGATGAAAAACTACTGCGAGCGAGTATTTTGGCGACTTCAGTGGTTCCCATTACAATTGAAAAGTTATCCCTTTCCTGGATGCTGATGATGCTGATGCTGATATATGATGACAAAGATACTCCTCCTCTAAACATCTTATTTTTTTTGCAAAAACAAACTTTTGTCGTAAGTCATCCCAAAGATACAAAAAGTAAAAATACTTCTTTTTTCAAGGCATTCGAGTCCAAGTGGCGCCATAAATATATCGAGTGTGTGTGCGTCAAAATTCTTATACTTATACTCCTTTATTTATAACTTGCACAAAATATACTTCTTCCATCCTCCAAAACTTGTCTTTATCCAAAAAATATCCCCGTAGAATTTTTTATCACACAAAAAAGAACTACTTTTAGCCACACGACAGTTTTTTTTTGGGAAAAAGGGAGTTCCTCTTTAACTTACTTTATTCCTCGTATTTAGGATTCCAGTTCGCGCTAAAAAAGAAAGTTGATAATTTAGTTGAAAGAAAGAAAGAAGGAAGATTCCCTTTTTTCGTCACGGTCTCTCCTGCCCTCTTTTTTTGGTTCTATCATCTTATTTATGGGACAAGAGTTGACCCCTCGACTTCCCATAAAAATGCTTTCTGGTCGTAAAAAGTTTCTTTTTTTTGTTGCAGAGGAGCATTTGAGAAGCCTCCATTTCTTTCTATTTTTTGCATTTGTCGCTCCTTTTCCTTTTTCCTCTTTCTTCTGAGTAGAAGAAGAAAGAGAGCCTAAATTGCATTATGTATTACGGATTTATTCTGTGGATGATGATGGCCACAAATGATAACCTGAAATGGAATAGAAAATCGACTAACCCATCATCATGATCCTATCTTCCTTTCC
>JAHZNF010000863.1:0-11785 GCA_027744215.1 Troglopedetes dispersus
TTTCCACTTTCCCCTTTATACTATGACACAGTTGCATGTTAGCACATATAGGTAATCTTGTTTACTGCGAACAAGAGTAAATTGATAATTTGCCTATTTTAATGAATGAAATGCCAATGAAATATGAAATGAATGCGGTTAGTGAAAAACGAACTCGTGGTGATGATTGTTTCGCCAAAAGTTGATCACTAAGTACTTTAGTTTATGCCAACAATTGGTCCCTTCCGGTTATAAAATCTGACTCTGAGACATGAAATGAAACTGTAAAAAAATGTGTCCGTTCTTTTTTAACCCCCTTGCATGGGAAATAATTCCTATAATAACTTTAAAGTTATTATTATTTCTGAAAATTATTCGAAAATACGCTGGCCTTCGTTTTATAAACCAATTCATTTTATCAATGCGAAATGTGAAGAGTTAGTTATGTTGTTATAATTAAATTTGGCGATTTCACGCACAATGATGCACTGTGCTATCATTGTTCAGCTAATGCATGTATTCTAATTTTTAAAAAATACATAATATGCAACTACCCACATTCGATTAAAACAAATATTAATGTTCTCTCGGTTTTACACAATATTACACACATGTAAATAAGTCTGCGAGTAATAATAATATGACCAGCAATAGCAATCAGCATTGATTTGTTGTTGTTTTTTAACTGCAGGAGTTGCTCTAAACTAAAATTCTATCGTGTATTCATGAGTATAAGTGTATGTATGATAATAAAAATAAATTTCGAAAAGTTGGCCTTTTAAAGCATGAAAGTTTAACGTGTGTACAACAAGCTAATTTTTCACAGTTCAAATAAGAAATTTGATTTTACAAGCAGGTATACGCATATAACCAATTTTTATGGGTTGGAATAACTGCAACATTAAATCAAGCATTTTATACATCAAGAGTTAAAGGAAGGAGCAATCTACTATTCGTGTACACCAGAGACAGGACCGTCCAGGCAAATTAAAGCTGTCTGAACTTTTTATTAAACAATTTCAAGGGAAACCAAGCGAAATTTTAATGCACTGCTTTATTAAATCCAATTTCGTCACTTTTTCTTTTGTTTCAGCATGGTTTTCAAGTTTTCATACTTCATTCGCTCTTAAATCAGCATACAATACAAGCATGTTTGTAATGTTTCTTAAAAAGGGACACATGCCGTTGAGTGACGGTTAAATGGTTAAAGACCACTGTAACTTTTAGCAATAGACGACATAATATGGTAAGTATTATATATTACTGGAAACCCCTGCTGGCACTGAACACGAATGTATATCACTTCTGAAACTGCGGCAGGCAAAAAAGTACACAGTTCTTTTTAGTTATAAAATTAATTTTATGCGAGAAAACCAATAAAGGCCCAGGAGTTTCGACAACGTTCATTATTCGTTGGAACGCCCTTGTGTGTGCGTGCTGACCCTGCTGGACTGGGTCATACTGAATTGAATGCAAAAATCTTCGCGCAAGCAGTTGTCACAAGAACCAGTTCTTCACATCCTCCACAATTTAAACCACTCCAACTCCAAACCTCCTTGTGCACACTAAATATAGCCAACTAGTTCCCAAATGGCCCGGCCCGATTTTCTAATTTAAAAAAATTGTTTTTCGCAAATTTGGCATATTTTTTCTTTCCATGCCATCTTGTTTTTTCCACGCTTGTGGATAATCATGACGTTGTATCATGCAATGGTGTATCGGCAGGCTAATAATTAAAGGTTTTTTGTACGAAAAGTAAACTGTGGAAACTGAAGTTAACTTTCTAACTACATCGAACACACTGATAAACGCAACATTTTTGGAACTTATACTTTTGTTTAGTTGCAAAGTATTCAGGATTCGTCTTTTAGTGATTCTGGCATTCTCTTCTTAAACAAACGTTTTTTAAAGTTGCAAAAATGATATTTCTGCACATGACATGGTGCAGTGAAGATTCATTTGTGAAGATGCAATTTATTCGCAAATAGGACGAACCAATACTGTCACAAACATAATTGTCAAGTCTTAACTCTCAATTCTTTTCGAACAATGTCACCCATAATTTTAACGTAACGACCGCTCTGTGTTACTCGTACCTAATATTGAATTTTTTTTTCGTATTACTTGGAATCTTGTAATGTGATATGGTCAGCGTGAGACGTTTTTAGCAGGATTCCGTCCTAGCAAGGATAGAAGGTACGAAACTTCCCTATAGACTAAACACCAGCAGCGGTTACTTACATGAAACAAATTAAATATTTAATTTGCTCAAACATACTAAGGATATCCATTCAGCTACCCTCTCTTGAAACGGGGACGGTAATGATCAAGAATGCATTAATGGAGGTCAATCATAAGAAGACCAACACAGATATAGGGACAAAAGTTAAGCTTCTCTGGTATGTACATATATACATGACAGTATCAGGTACGCCGAAACTGCTGTAAGCTGTAAACAAATGCTGGTTACCTGCATTCCTGAGATTAAGATTATAGTTCCACAGATCTAATATATTTTCATGACATTAAAGGAAGTAAAAGAAACCGAGAGATCTCAGCAGTTCATCAGGAAAGGCATTGGGCTGATTTCTGGAAGCAGCGGAGAGAGACAATAATGCGACGAGCGATCTCCACACGGTTGGAGAAAAAGATGCAACTTAGAATCAAGATGCTTCAGTTTGGCTTCAGCACTGGGGCAGGCAATGCGAGCACGGTAGAAAATGATATTTCAGTTTTTTATCGTGGTGAATACGTTAAGTACGTTCACTGCTATCAACATTATACTTGAGTAAGTCGTTGTTTCACCCCAATTCAGTTTTGCACTGTGAAGAAAAATGTATTTATTGTTACATGACCTATCTTGACAATTTTGTTCTCCTTCAGATTCACTCAGTCCCAAATTAAATTAATTAATTAGCAATTTAGTCTCACGCAGAACTCGCGACGAGCAATTTTCCACAGCACAAGTGACAAATGACGACTAGAAGCAAGCTCCACAGAGCAATATTCTATTACTCACTTTACAAACAAATCATTTAGCTGTTCATATCGAATGTTTTGTATGCCATAAAATTCTATGCACTTTGTAATGTGAACTGAATTTTTGGCATGCATGCACACTTATCATCGTCGTCAGACAGTCCAGATTTGAATAATATGGTCATTTGTCAGAAAAGAACAACTGGAGTGTTAGCATTTTTCGTAAGCAGTGTACTGTTTTAATTACTTCTCTAGGTCAGTCAAGCCCAGCAAGGTTGCAATAAATAAGTTGTTGCGTCTGCGGTATTGCTGACGTTCTACTGTGGGATCTTGAAAATGCCAATTGTTATTGTTGCATCCCATAAAACACTGGATGAATACCCATCCACTCAACAACTTCATTTGTCACTCACTTGGAAGAATTACTTAATTCAACAGTCGTAAAACATGTCGTGTACAGAAGTATTTTGTGACCCTTGTCGAAAAAATGCTGGCAACAACAGGCATGTCTGCAATTGCATCTACCCGAGAGAAGTAACAAGTAGTAGTTTACACAGCGACGCAATAAATAGGTGTGTTGTAGAATTCCCAAGGGTCTCCTCACCCTCTGTGTCATTCATTTCCATAATTTTGAGAATGTGAAAGTGGAAAAAGCATCAACTAAACAAGAAGACGTTATTGCTGCTGTGCGTGTAAATCAGTGAACTCTTAGAGATATGCTGAAAGAGCCAGTAGTGGGGTGACTTGCTCCTCCAACACGCCTACAACATAAATGATGGACAAAGGTGTCAACTGTGTTCTTGTGACCACCACAGGAGTCGTTACTAGGCAGAAAATGAACAAATGGGTATTCATCAGTTTCATATCAGTTATCGTAGCAGCCATCTGTCTTTCCATCAGCATTATTTTTGGAGTGCAATTGAATGGTAAGAAAATTTCGTATTCCCAATTTATTACCCATGCTAATCCCCACAAGGATTGCCATATAAAATGCACAAGACCTTGACAAACCCAGAACTTAAAATAACTGGGGCAATATGAAACTTTCTTTTGAAAAAATTGTATTCCCAATTCAGATCCTTGTCACTGATTTTGCACCTTTTTTTAGTGTCGGTTTTGATTATATTTTCGGGCCTTTTGAAGTGTAGAAGTGAATTTTAAAATATTTTATAGATTCACTCAGAGTTCTGTATCCATATCCGGTTCGGCTAAACATTATAGAGATAAAAAATAAAAGTACGTAGACGGCGGTTGTGTTCGAGAAAATTATGGCTAGGCAATTTACTTTGGAGATCTCAGGTAACGAATTCTAACAGGTAAATAAATAATTACATCCGGTTCTGGAGAGTTTCTCCTGAGCTCTAAGCAAACTTGATGTGATTGACAAATAATAATAATAATACATGTGAAATGCTGGGATACTTAAATGTCATATAAAGTGCAGGAACTTTTTTACACTCTGCATACTCTCCTCGTGAGTTCTGAAGGCTGCCTCAGATGAATGCGTATATTAAAATTAAGGTTGCTTTATACTATTCAATTAGTAGATAATCAGAGAAGTAATTAACGTTATTCGAGAACCATAATTGGCTCCCATGGGATGAATGTCCTGACTATGACTTAACAAATTGACGAATATTTGACGTTTCGTCTAGTGCGGCGGAACGGAACTTAATTTATGTGTTAATGAAATTGTGGATTTTGGACCTAATTTCCGGTTCTCCAGCTAGCTTGCCACTGCTCAACATCTTTCATCACTCATTACGCATCCTGCCTGGCCCGATGGAATAGTTTAGTCTAGAAATTGGCATCATATATCCACTGCCAATTACGGCATATAAATAGTTGATCCTGTAAGTAGATATCTTCCTGCTGTATAATGCATATTGAACGAGTCTCAATTTATTATTGGAAAGTGTCAACCAGTCAACAGTTTTGCTCTTCGGCTTCGATTTTCCTATACATCATGCTTGAGCCAGGCTCAATCTGCCTGACCTTCAGTCAGCGCGCAACGGTGCTCACGAAAAAAGATTTTTTGGAGTGCTATCATACCCACCCTTCAGATTATTCTCTTTATATCATCATCTTCACGGCATGCACGTCTTGGTAATGATGTGTTGACAGAGGTTCAAAGTGGCGAATTTTTCTTTGAATTTTCACTTTATGCGTCTTTTATTCAGTGTTAGATATCCACACTGAATAAACTCCCCTGCCTGTTGTGGTAAATGATGCTGCCATCATTATACCGCACATGCTCTGTAATTGTAGAAGTTTGACGGAAGTTCATATTACAACAATTTAGAATACTGTCAACAAGCCGACTGCCCGTTATCTTATTGTTTCTTTTCGTGGTTTACAGTTCTCCCTTATTCGCTCAATTTTATAATGATGCAAACGTTCAAAAAAGCATTTTATGAGAGCATAGAAGGCTTTGGGAAGCCATATGAAAAATCAGTAAACTGTTTAGTCACCTCATGCCTCATTAGAAAACGTTGAAAACTCGAGGAGATAAAGCTTAAATTGATAATAAGAAACTTAACGTTTTGAAATTGCCACTTTACCCCAAATAGCTAAGCATGTCGGTAGTTTTGCAGCAAAATTCCTGCAAAATTGACGCCATCATCATCCTTGAAATCAAATGTGCGCCTACCAAATTTATTTCAGTCTCGCACAGAGTCTCCCTTCATGCATGATTTCACAAACACAATTAATAAAAAGTTTAATTCGATTTTAACAATTTTGTGGGTTTAAGAATTTGGTTTAATTGGCGTTAAGAGAATATGTTTATTTAATCAAGTCAAACAACACGAGCAATTTTGTGGGTGTTTCAAACTCACCAAACCATTACATTGCAAATGTAAATGCTATACATATATTGGGAGAGATTGACGCGTGTCAAATCAAATGCAGTCAAGTTAAAAATCACAAAGTGATTCATTTTTAATAATATTGTCCTTTTTACAGGTCAGAAAAACATTTGTCTCTCTTCAGCATGTGTTCGGACAGGTACAGCATCCACTGTCGTATCATGAATGTAGTTCTCACAATGACTAATTAGTAAATGTCTACAAAATTTAAGAAAGGATGGTTACAACTTTTTCAAACAGCTGCCTCTCTCCTTGGAGCGATGGACATGTCAGCTGACCCATGCGACAGCTTCTTTCAATTTGCGTGTGGCCATTGGAACAAGAAGCACATGATTCCTGAGGACAGAGCGTCCATTTCGACATTTGAGGTGCTTTCGGATCAAATACAAGTCACATTAAAAGGTCTCCTGGAAGAGCCTGTAGATTCCAGTGATTCGGATGCCACGAGAAAAGCAAAAGATTTTTACATTTCATGCATGAACCTGAGTAAGATGTTACATATCTCTCCATTTTAATGAAGACATGATTCCAAATCTTTAAATTAGAGTGTCTGCCGTATTAATTTCTTAATAAAAATTAATTCTCCATAAGTTTTTATGTATAACATAGAAGAACATAAAAGGACGTTCATAGAAGTTTAAATTTGAAAATGCTGGAAATTTGAATGTGTCAATTTTCTTCGTCCGATATGATATGACATAGGGAAGTGCGTAGCATTGTTTGGTGCAGGCAGACTGACTAGAACTTGCAAGTTAGCCAACAATAAAAAAATTTATGCAGTGAATTTTGTTGCGTCACATTTCCTTATATGTTCAGGTGCCATAAGGGAGCTAGGAGCTGAACCCCTCCAACATCTAATTGACGGCTTGGGTGGCTGGCCTGTAACGCAGGGACCGAATTGGAATCCTAAACTCTCCGTAGAAGAGCTAATCGGTAACTTCATACATACACTTGTACATCATTCCTGTCCTGAACACTCCGTCTGTAATGTAATGTAATCGCTTTATTTAAAAAAAAATCTATATGCAAACTTATGATCGGATATGATAGTTATTGGATCCTATAATTCTCGTAAAAACCCATAAACTAGATATGCGCTGCCAGCAAGCATGGGTAATCTAGCTTTTGTAGTCAATCGATTAAGATTAGAAATTAATGATCTGAAAATGTTAATCGATTAATGATTTAGATTAAAATTTTTAGCACTTGATTTCATTTAATCGATTAAGATTAACAGATTAAGGGACCATTAATCATTAATTTTTAGATTAGATTAATTATAGAATGGATGCACAAACACAACATATTTACTATGAGATATACCAACAGTTGGAAAATCTCATTGGGAAGTCGCGGCGGATTAGGACAAGGTATTAATTTCCCGTAATTTTAGATGCGTTCATAAGGAGCTGATGAAGGCAAATGCTTGCTGTACTTGACTAAACCCGCAAATGATTCTCCAACGATTGCATTAGAAGGTATGCAATAAAGTGTAAACAATAGCACGACCCCGCCGGTCTTTTACACTTGTTGTGCATCATTTGCACATTATGTTGTTTCAGTGAACTTAACTTTCGACATGTACAGCTACTTTAAATGAACAAACGATCTGTTTCCTTACCATAGCTAGCACGCTACATTACACATGTACAAATTTATGCAAAGTTTAACCTTAATGCGACGAAACATTCCCAGAAATATATCGCAGGGTTGGTGGATGAAAAAAGTTAATCATGATTAAAGATTAATAGATTAACTCAGTTTAATCAATTAAAGATTAAAGATTAAGTGGGTAAATTTCTTACTTAATGATTGATTGATTAAAGATTAATTAATCCTTAATCTTAATCACTCAGATTATGATTAATTAATCAATGATTACCCATGTATGGCTGCCAGAAGGTGTTCCATAAATTAGGAGTAATTTGTAGACTAAATAATATACATTTGTCTATCAAATCAATACGTTTCTATATGGTGGTAGTAAAATTAGTCCTTCCACAATTTGGATGCTGTTGGTGTAAAATGGCTTGCCAAATGCATCCAGCCTGTGATTCAAATATCGCTTGCAATCATTTATGTTCATCATGTATGCGAGTCCTTCGTTCGTTAATTTATGCTCACTCTCCATTTGTGTTTTTTTGCCGCCATGATGAAGGAAGGATCAGAGCAGAGCTTAACATGGGGGTTCTAGTGGAGCTGTGGGTAGGCCCAGACGACAAAAACTCGTCCGTCAACATCATTCAGGTACACTTGTCAAGCGTTCTCTTTTACTAATCTCAATTTCATTAGAAGTCTGACGATCGATATAATGCAAACTCGTGGGTGAATTGAATTTCCGCATAAAATACAATGAGCCACTTTCGTACAGAAATTACTGGCGTGGAGTGGCATTCGTTGGATCACGTCATAGCTCCCTGTTTCTGTCAATTCTCATCAACTCTCACATCGTTTACCATCGACAATCGGAAAGTTATATAATATGAACGTGTGTGATTGGTTGCGCATAGGTAGATCAAATGCAGCTCGGCCTTCCAAGTCGGGATTACTTTCTAAATGCCTCGAGAGAGATCAGAGCCTACCATACTTACATGTCAGAGGTGGCTCTTCTCTTCAATTCGAGCAGTATGCAGTTCGCCATGGAGGATTTGGAAAAGGTCGTCGCATTCGAGACTGCTCTCGCTAATGTACTCCCAGAATTACAATGATTTATAATAAAATTTTTCTTCATCTTTTTAAGAAAAAAATGAATAAAATATTTGTACAAGGTGTCCCTACCGGAAGCAGACCGGCATGACACAAGTGCCATATACAAGAAGCAAACGTTGAGTAGTTTGGAACGGGACATTCCCGAGTTCAATTGGAGACTTTATTTGAGAACATTTGTGCAAACAGAGCTTCCCAGTGATGAGCCCATTGTGTCCTATGCCTTCCCGTATCTCAAGGAGATGGCTTTCATTGTGAGAGCTACCGAGCCAAGGTATGCAGTAAAAGAACTACCACACACGCACGTTCATCATACCACATCCAAAAAGATGAATGGTTCCTTTGTTGCTTTATTAAGCGCTGTTGCATGTCTTGAATTGCCTCAAATATTGACCCAAATGCAAAAGTAAGGTTAATGAGCTTTTAAATCCCTAATTTTTTTTTATCTTACCAAACCTGTATTTATGAAAAAATCATGTGGGAGCGTGCTACGTACCAGCATCATGGCACACCAGTGCACAGAAAATTTCCGTGTGTGGTTCATTGTCCTTCATTTCCCTGTCACTTGAAAATTACTACATACCCGACCTACAGCTTTCCACTTCAACAGGTTGTGTGTGTGTTCCTGACGCGGAGACTGTTACTCATGACATGACAGATATATCTCCATTTTCCCTCGTCACTTACTTTCCTTACAGACTGCACCAACTGAGTGAGTGGTGGTGAACTTGGAGTCTGGAAAGGTAAAAACTTTCTGACCAGTAGATACATATTTATCAACTTACAAACAAGTTTTCCCTGGATTAGCTATGAACCAGGGAAGAGGCTCTTCTTGTGACACTTTTCGAGAACACACTTGAAATTTACTGGTCACTAAATTCTGGGTGGTAGACATATGTATCCCGAGGTTCCACCCGGATTTCACAAGTGTGCGTGCGAGTCGTTTGAGTGACGTAACGACGGAAGAGTGAAAGGGTGTTGTGTGAGAGCCAGAGGACACTTTCACCAAAAACCTAGCTTTCGTGTCTCACGTAGAAATCCACTCGACAAAGCTAATCTTACTTGCTGCCTGCCAGCAGCTCCTTTTAAATTCTGGACCCATAACCTAACCAAAACTGTTCTTCCAAAGAGAAATAAAAATAAACAGGTCTGCAGAGTCTGCTACCAGACGTCCTTCTTAGATCTATAAGGCTCTTGATAATCGCACATAATATGCAAGACTAGTGAAACAGCGAAGTTAGTTAGCGAAACTCACTGGATACGTACAGCTTTTGGTTAGGTAGGTAGGTAGGCAAGTTGTAAAACGAACATGTTCATCATTATTATCCTTGCAACGTCGAGAGAGAAACAAGGGGCAAAGTGAATTTTATTTGTGATAGTGCCCTTTGGACCACAACCATTTCCATAAACATTCATACAATATGCATTTACTGTAACCACACACGCACAGCATATTTCTTCATCAAGCCACATTTTTGGAGCAGAAAAGAACACTAACAGAAACCAAGAAACGACTCTATTTCTGTAATCAACCCGTTTCACTTGTTGACTGAAGCACAAAAAAACTGGGAAAAGGGATGTTGTGGATAGACAAAATAGACAGAGAAATGGTTAGTTTTAGAAGGAGCGAGAGACGTTTCCTCAAGTCTTTCCTCAACGATGACGATCACATTATGAATTTTATTGCTCAATTGCACTTTTCTTTGACTTTCCCGTGTATAAGTTCGCTTGAGAGATGGTTATTGCTTTCCGAATCTGCACTACAGAAGGACTTTGTATGATTTTTGATAATGTCATTGCTTGCAGCAAAACAGAAACATAACATAAATTCAGGTACATGTAGGGAGTGTTTCGTAATTGAACTTTCTTCCTGCACGACAAAATCTAAGAGCATTGTTCACATTATTACTACTACATTACTTATGCTGGGGAACAGTGACAGTTTCATTTCAAAGACAACTATAATAGTCTGGCAAAATTGCTACAAAACAGATAGAAACATAATTGTGCGGACTCGTGTTTCCCGCAAGCTTGCTTGAATCTTCAAATCATTATACACTTACATAGGTATATAATTTCGTCGTTATTCAGTGAATCGAAATATTTACGGTTAAAAATTTAAATTGCTAATGTGTAAATTCCAAGCTGTGCGCACGAAATAAACTTGGATGACTTGAGAACGTAGTTGTTAAATAAACATCCTCCGACTTTTCAGTTAGTATTCGACATTTTATGTATTTCATCTGGTATCAGGCTGGAAGCACGACTGTATGAAAAAAAATATGGATATTATGCTATTCTACGCACCTAGCCGAAGTGAAAGTCGTCATGTTATGAAATCAAAAGTGTTAGGAATAAGAATATTATTGTGCTGTTGTTTGTTGCCCTATTGCTCCATCACTCTGACTTAATTTTCATATCATAATAAACAACTTGTGTCAGTGTGACCGAACGCTGTACTACGAAGAGCTACTTCCTTTATCTTCTTTCTTTTCCCTGAGAAAAAAAAACATTGTTTTCGTTCATGTTCATTTCTCCTCTGCTGCACCGCAACAGCGAAGAACAAATCCTGCACAGCTTTCTCTTTCCTTTCTTATTTTACGTATGCCTCCGCGTGGAGGATGCAGTGAGACGCTCTTTGTAAGAGAATAAATATCTTGTAGGCTCTACAGACAATCGGTTAGGCCTATTAGGCATCAAAAGACGCCTGCTTTGCTGGGATTCTCTGATTTGCGTATCAAAAGAAACCGGTGCTACCCGCAAATGAGAAAATCGCAGAAAGTTGACAAAGAAAACGAAAATATTGGTTTTAAAAGGTTGACAAAAGGCTTAACATGAGAAAGGAGGAGAGTTTTAGGCCGCCGTCTGTTTTTCCGGGCTCTGGCTGGAAAATTTCTGTTCCCAGCATCAGAGCACAATACCATAACATCCTATCCACTCAGTTCTGTCGCTGCTGACTGGCAACATTATATTAAAAGGTTGTCACCAGAGCTCTGGCACATTGACCTGACGAAGTCATTTTACGTGCGTATCTTGGCTGGTAAAGTGAGTGTACAAAGCACTCGTTGTAGGCACCATTTGGGCATTTTGCTTGTCAAATAACATTCTGTTAACCTCGACTCGTTGCTTCTTATGTACGTTTTTCTCGCTGGGAAAAAACGATCATGATTTGGGAACGTTGACGGGCCGATGATGAAAAGGAAACGGCTCAGGAAATGATCAGCAACATACGGGAGGCTTTTATTGAACTGCTT
>JAHZNF010000864.1:0-19729 GCA_027744215.1 Troglopedetes dispersus
TTCTTTCTCCAGAGAGATTCTCTGTCAAATATGGAGGAAGAATTATGGTATTTAGCGTGACTAGCACTAGAGATTGTGTTCGTGCATGACATAATGCATGTAACGTTGTAGCGGAGACGAAGAGAGAGAGAGAAAAACTCGAAAGCTACTGCGTATCCTTCATTAGACTTGAATGGAGGAGACAGGCAAGCCACACGAGGAAAATTGGATTTCCCTTTTGCCTACTTTCTTTCCAGTATGATCTCACCTTCCTCACCTCCAGCAAAAATCTACTTACTTTCAGGTGGATATACACTAGAGTACGTGGTGGTTATCACAGTTTCTGGATCAACTCCTGACTGACGGAGGTTTAGCTCTTTATAATTGGTAACTACAGCTTTCGAAACGTGTTTCGTGGATACTGTGCAGTAGGCACGTAAAATATTTTATGATTTTTTTGTCAAGTCTCCGAGCCCAGTGGCCTGTTAATACTTCTTACAAAAATCTGGCAAACTACAACGAAAAGCACTCTGTACGCGGCATTGCAAAACCCTGCTTCATACTTGGATACAACTTCTAACAAATTGAGTACGAGAGAAGTAATTGCAAGGAAGTTAGATGATTCCAGGCACTCAGCCTGACTCACTGTGGACGTGTGATTGGCTAACTAACTAGTTCATTTAAACACAGTCATTTGGCCTTGTTCCTTACTTTTCTAGGTGCCTTGTAAACCTTACCTCTACAATTGAATGCAGGAGGCGTTGTTTTCATCACCTCAACCCCAACAAGCAACGGTATTTGTATAGTATATATTATGTATGTTTCTGCTTTCAGTTACTGTCTCTGAAAAAATATCTCACGGCAACTGTTGCTAAAAACGAGAACGGAGTGAATGCAGCACTGATCCGTCTGTAAGCTTTGTGATTGCATTTTTTGATTGTGAGTTTTAAAATAAACAGAGACAGGTAATTCAGTGAACTTTATTTTACTGTCTCGAAATCACCCATCTGCCAGAACAACCAAGCTTGAATTGAAAGAAACCTTATTCACTGGTAAATACTTGTTCCCGAATTCCTTCTCTGTACACCTGATTCATAATGAAAAACGTGACAAAGGATTGTGGGGCAATATGATAAGGACTGTTTAAAAAAGTATGTGTATTCTAGAAATAAATCCTTCATCTGACTCTGAATAATAATATTTATCACTGATAACTCTAGTAAAAATGTGTTCCCCAAACCTGTCGCTGCGAATTGGATCCATATAATATATACAAAACGGATTCCATACAAAATATCCCTTGCCTTGGATTGTACGTAAGATTCAAGGATGATTTAAAAAAGTATTATCACAAGACACGAAAACGTTTTGGGGAAAAAGGAGAAGCAACTCACACGCTACAAAAGCTCATTGTCAATAATGCAGTCCTGATCTCCTCTTCGTCATATAAAAACTTAAATAGGAGTGGAAGGAGAAGGCATAACTGATGGGGAGTGAGAAGTGCTGAATTGAAAATGAATGAGAAATGGGAGGCGCGGCGGAGAAAAGATGATGTGTGTAGTAGTGGTAAATGGTTGTTTGTGAATATTGTATGTGTATAGTTCTCATGCGGCATCGTCTCGTCCTGGTTCAATATGTAATAAAAATTTCGCTTTCAAACCAACGTAAGAAATATCGCTGAGCATTGCAAAAAATAAGACTTTTTTTTAGTTAGATCTTCTCTTCCAATCCACTCCTCTCCCATTCGCTTCAATGACTATAAAGAGTCAGAGAGTTTTCTGAAGTGAGCGAACAATTTTCGTGTGCATGTTGGCTTCCACTGTTTAGTTAAGTTACAGAGTTATATAGCGCGCCTCGCGCATAAACTAACGAACCCACAAATTGATATGACCATAAACGGGAGAAAGGCATTCGCATCCCCATAAAACTTTTCCTGAGGTGGGCTACCATAGCACTCCTTGGGAATATAAGCACCAATGGGTACCCTACCTTACTGTATACGTGAATAGCGTTTGTTGACTGCCTAAATAAATCTGATTCTGAGCCGACCATCTTCTCGGGTTTTTTAAAACTCTTTCCCGCCACCCTTTATGTAATGTTTTATTTAAAAGATAAAAAATAATTTGGCGCGAGCGTTCGAAATTCCTTTCAAATTACGTATGATTACCCGAATCCCTCAGGTATTGCAGTTTTACTAAAGAAAAAGAACGGATGAGTGCAGCCTCAAGGAATGAAGAAGTACAAACGAAATATATGAGCGTATTTACAGGCAGTGTGTTTTCTAACTTTATTCAGAGTGGTTAACTTAGACACACATGCACACATCCATGTACAGTTTATAAATTATGTATTTTTCACCACGAAATGGGTCTTACGCGCACCCGTAATTCACATTACATTGTGGAGAATTCAATAGAACAAAAACCTTTTTTAACTCAACTCTCTGCTAATATGCATGCTTTGCCAGCACTACTCCTTTCTTTCACTAAATACTTTATGTACTTAAAGGGTCTGTTGTTTGGACGTAATTCCGCTTTTGGTGGAGAAGCTAAAACACTGAATGTTGCAATTATGTTGTTGGATGTGCCAAACTCCTAGCATCGTGAAAAGAAACGTTATTTTCCCTTTATGACAACGCTGTGGATCCAGCAAAACAAGTGTGCTGGCTAGTCCCCCAAAAATGGACGCGGATGGTGCAGATTTTAAGAGTTCCTTTCCAGTATTTCTCAAGAGCATAAAATTCCAGGTGACAATAAATGACTTATAAAATTTGTTTGCACCACACACACGTTGTGTGAGTGTGGAGGGAGATTGTGAAAAGATACGTGTGAAGCTAAATTACTAGCATACCTCGAGACAAAAGCTGAGAAATGTTTCAGTTCCAGGAACGAAAATATTTTTTTGCAAAGCAAAGTTTCGGTTAGATGTTTGAAACTTTGAGCGTTTCAAACCAAGCGAAGCGATCACATCCTTGCGAAAATTCAATAATAAAATTCAATATTTGCTGCATGAAAGACCAAGATATGGAAAATGGAAACAAAATAATTTAGCTATACATATACACATACAAACGTAATACTTTCTTTCGCTGTAAATTAAGCAATCAGTACTTGTTGAAGATAACATTGAGCATCAACAAAGTTGGTTTCCACTATTCAAAATGACATCACGAACCGAACCTGTCCGTAAAAATCCAATCTCTACGCTCCTGTATGTAAGCAGTTTGCATGTTGCACTAAAACTTGCGAAAATTCAATAATAAAATTCAATATTTGCTGCATGAAAGACCAAGATATGGAAAATGGAAACAAAATAATTTAGCTATACATATACACATACAACCTAATACTTTCTTTCGCTGTAAATTAACCAATCAGTACTTGCTGAAGATAACATTGAGCCACAACAAAGTTGGTTTCCACAATTCAAAATGACATCACGAACCGAACCTGTCCGTAAAAATCCAATCTCTACGCTCCTGTATGTAAGCAGTTTGCATGTTGCACTAAACACTTGTATTTATATATATAAAATTATAACCAATTGACTGTCGTCGATGAAAAGTCACATTGTAAAAGCCATAATTTCTCAAGATTCCCTTCCATTTCTGCAAATGACAGCAATACTTTCAGAGAAATACCTTACATTAATCCAATCCGGTCAGCATGTAAAATTTTCTCCTTCTGGCTAACTACTCACCAACGATGTACTGCTAATGAAATTTCATGATTTTATGTTTTTGTAAATGTTTGAGATTAGGAACAAATAAAACAAAATTTGATATGAATAACTATAATGAAGCAGGAGTTTGAAATTCCTTCCAGGTCTCGTCCGCCAGACACAAATGAAGTATTATATCATCGAAACTTCGTTCAATGATGACATTCATGTTCTTCCGTGCGGTGGGCTTTGATCATGAAAATCTATTGTAACATGAGATCCATGACGGCACCATGCAAAAGTATGCAATATAACGTTATTTAGACTATATCCTGTACTTTCTACTGCCCCACTCGGTAGGCTATCTTATCTTCTCAAATAAATTAGGAGATAGTTGCCATTCATAATTCTTCACTTGTTTGCGAAATAAAGAAGGAGTGATTCTACCCATTAAATGAAAACTACAAGCCATATTGGAACACAATACTCAGTCATTAGATACTTATGTGTCCTGTCTTCCTGCTACTCCAATGTATGATGGAAAAGCAAAGGGAATGTTGTTGAAAGAACACATGCACGCCACCATTATTTATTCATCTAGTGTAAACGTTGCTGGTTATGGCTGAAAGTCACTGTTTGGTCTGATTGGACGGAATATTGAAACAAGGCAATAATAAGGGTTTTGGGAGGCGGAAGGAGACGAACAAGGAAACAAGATAAATTCCTTCCCATTACACAATAATAATAATTATTATAAACGTAAGAACCGACGAATAGATAGTTCATTCAAAATTGAAGAGTACTTACCAGAAAATCCCTATATGAAAGCGCAGCAGATCGTAGATTCTGGATTATCGTCACACAAGTTCTTGAGATAAATGCGAAAGTGGAAAAGATGGCATAATACTTAGCAAGATGGAAAAGGTTTAACTAAAAGTATCAAAAAAGCTTTGTTTGGCACCAATACTCGCCACTTTAAATACAGCATTATTATAGTCCGTCTTTTATTCCCTTTTTCTCAATAGTTTTTAAGTAATATTGTTTCATCGATAATGCGATGCCTTTCGTACTTTTGAAGTGTTTGAGTGATAGAGTACGCCAGAGATGAAATAAATGAAAGTGATTATTACGCATGATGTCCTTTGGATGGAAAGCTTACACAAAGTTACAAAACAAATAAAGGCGGAAAGTTCTATACCTTTGATACATTATTGACAGAAGTGCTGATGACTCTTTTCGTCACACTAATAAAATAGAACGAGAAAGGACTATACTCGCTCTCACAAGTGTGCATTCCCCAAGACTTGTGTTGCACGAATTTCCTTCCCATTACACAATAATAATAATTATATATAAACGTAAGAACCGACGAATAGATAGTTCATTCAAAATTGAAGAGTACTTACCAGAAAATCCCTATATGAAAGCGCAGGAGATCGTAGATTCTGGATTATCGTCACACAAGTTCTTGAGAGCTCGGACAAACTATTGACAACTGAAAATAAGACACCCGAAAGAGAAGCACAATCATTTTAGCTATGTAGAAATTGCGCAGGACAACAAAATACTTTAAGAAGAATAGAGTTGATATCTAACCTAAGAAAACCCAAGCTAGCTGATCTCTCCTACCTTTTCGTGCAAAAGTTATTAACAGTGCAAGTTTTTATTAGAAAAGTGTTTTGTTGAAACTGGGTAGAGTAAAATTAACTGCTTACGTCGTTACAACGGTTTTTACGACTTATGTGCATATAAAAATAGTGAAGTTGGCTTACGAGATTAAAGAATGCTATGGTGTATGTAAGAAAAGAGAAAAATTGGACAGAGTTTTATAGGACAGAATGCATGGAGGAAAGGATAAAAATTCCATGTACAGTAAATTGAATGACAGACTCTTGTTTAGTTGTTGTAAATACAATAAAAACAAAACAAGTTCATAAAACGAAATGGGAACAGGATGGGATGATGTGATCAGCGTCTTTTACGCCATCCGACCCCACTGGATGGGCGTAAATGTAAATTTTAGTCAACTTTAAAAGCAACAGTGATATTATGCTATTGACTGAATATGTATGTGAAGTGGCTTACTCACTGTTGACTGCAAAGAAAATTCTCATTGAAGTCCTTTTTTCACCTACCTTTTTTGGATAAATGGTTTAGTATGACGTTGGTTGGTAACTGGTGAGTGTATCGTTTCACTCAGATGCGAACGGAATCGGTATCAGAAATAGGTTCTGCTAGAGTCGACTGTTCATGTGAGACTGAGCCCGTTGGTCGATCTCTGAACGGTATTTCATTCTGCCACTTCCCACCATTCCCTGCGTCTACCTCTTTGCAAAAAATAAAGGATTTCTCACAAAAAAGCCAAAGCGATGGAAAAGGGGAAAGTGAGCGACTGTGTAATAGTTAGAAGCTCCTATCGTTGTGAGTCCAACAAGCCTGTGTCATTTTTTTTGTGGAAACCAGAAAAAAAACATCAGGTGAAGGTGAAGCTAAGCTTGTGTAACTAACGGAGTAGTTGGCATTAATGCGCCAACTGTGTAACTGTAATTCTATATTATTTTGTTTTCATATACATTCACGTACAGAGAATATCTGGAAGCTTACATTTCGGTGAATAACGGGAGAAGCACTTTTCAATGACGAAAAATGATATTGGAAAACTCTTGTCCCATGCTCCCAATAGTCCAAATCATCATACTCTATACTTTCCATCCTTTTTGCAATTCCTTTTTCCAGTGCCTGCTTTTTGTATTCCATATACCGATGATGCTGGTGGCTGACGTTGACTCCACTATTATGTTTTTTTTTTAAATTGCAAAGCTGTTCGTTTGAATCTTTTGCTAACAATCGGTACAGACAAGAAATCGCTGTATATTCAATAGGCTTGGTTTACTTACATACACACAAGTCGTGAAAGTATAGATTAAACTAAAATTTAAAGCTATGTATATTTTCGACCGAACCCTATAATACTTCGGCAAGAGCACCAACCGAACAACTGTAATTCTGTCTAACGACTACACCGTCTCAACATAATATACGAGGTGGGCCATAAAAGTGAATATTATCCCTTGTCAATATAGTTGATAACCACGTTGTTAGCAAGGACTTTTTGGTAGCGTATGCATATTTATGGCTCACACTCACACTGTACATACAAAAAGCCTTACAGTAGGAAAAATATGTGCAAGAAATATTTCCTTCCCGTCACAGTATTATTTTAAATTTTTTCAATGTCACTACATTTCAGGCCATGCGAGTCATATTTCCTTGTAAAATTCAATATAGACGAAAACAAAAATGCTATGTTGTAGGATGGTGTTTAGCTTTTTGGAGGTACATAAAAGTTGAACTTCTATAATTTTGTATGTTCTTCTCGTGCGTTCAAGAACGTGAATTGAATGTCAATGCTTATACAGTGTGTAAAAAGCAAATCCTTGCGACCTAGTTAATGGTACGTACGGGATGGTGGAACGAAGGTGTCTATTTGGCTACTTTTTCCTACTTGACGGTTACGGGAGAAGTTGGAGGAGAGGAGTTGACTTTGTGCAAATGTTAAAGC
This sequence comes from Troglopedetes dispersus, assembly GCA_027744215.1. Taxonomy (NCBI): domain Eukaryota; kingdom Metazoa; phylum Arthropoda; class Collembola; order Entomobryomorpha; family Paronellidae; genus Troglopedetes; species Troglopedetes dispersus. Next base: position 7,202 of record JAHZNF010000864.1, read on the forward strand.
CCTTTGAAAATGCCCAATGATGCGCTGCTGTACGAATACAACCTTTCTCTTTCATATCCGCATGAACATCATTATACTCCAACTCTTGAGACGAGTGAGTAAAAAGAAGTACTGGAAGCTTCCAAAGTACCATTTTTCAAGTTGTAGCCATCTAGTCTCTAGCTTAGTCCTGATCTGGAAACTAACTGGGGCAGCGCCACAGAAATATATAAGGGTAAGTCGAAAGCCTTCGTTGGTGCAAATAAGAATGAGTGGAATATGCAAAAAATACTTACATTATAGCGTGTAAGGGAAAGGTTGTCCACAATTTAAACATACCGCAGAATCTTTCTACATCTTTCTTGAGCTAGTTCAATTTTTTACGAAGGGAAATTTTATTAATACAATGGTCCACTTATACTTCATGTTTAAATATTTGGTGCATGATGGATGGCCATGGAGTAGACATTGGAAAAAGGGAATATCCAGAAGATATGCCATTGTAATCTACGAGTTTTATTTTCGTAGTATCGCATTCATTGCCTTCGTTTAACTGAAATGCTGATACACATGGGGGAGCTGTAATATCGTAAAGGTAAATACGTGTTTACGAATATTATGTATGTTTACCAATTTCTATAAACTTAAATGGACCGACTTGGGTTTATTCCCAGTCTACAGGTTTATAAAACCGTGAAATTTTATTGCGGCCCATGAGCAACCTAACCGTATGTCATGCATTTCAATGTAATGTCAAAGTCATGAGTTATTGTGATTTGCCAGTTATTAAGTGAAAGGAAGGAGCCGATGTATTTTATTTAGTAAATCACTCTCGTTCGCACATAAGACCGTCATTTCGACGCTATTAACTAGACAAATGATGATAAAAATTCATCAAAATGATATTTCAATTATTATTCGTTGCAATTTGCTTGATTGATTGAACGATGATCACCAATTCTAAATACCTTGGCCCACCATCAGCGCCTTCAGATACTTACGGAGTTCTGGTGTAATGGATCTTGAACGTGTCATAGCGGTGATAGTTTCATACCTGTAGGTATCCGGAAGAATAGTACATTGATAGACAACTGCCCACTCGTTGAAGTCAAGGTCGACGAAAAGCACGATGGCGTCAGACTCCTCTGTAATGGTATGTTTATTATAATATTAATACAATGTACACATGCAAAATAGTCCTTTTCCCATAGAACACCTGGATTGTATAAATGAATGAGCATAACATGATGATAAGGAAACTTTACTAACGAGTTCCTGTGGTCACAGACCAAACGGCCGTGAAAGGACTTCTCGTATTATTAACAGCGATTTCACTTGTTTGAACAACAGATCCACCAGTGGTTGAGTTGATAAGTCTGTCAATACCAGGTAACATTGTAAACATTAAATAAAAAAGAGAGAATGTTGAAAAAATCAATCAATGTCAGTTCTGCCGACGCAACTCACCTGTCCACCGAATTTATTCGAGTAATATCGGTAGCGTTGGGAAGACCCAGAGCTTGCGTGGCGCATCTATGGGAGAAAATGAAAACCTGCTTTTATCAACCGTGCTTTTCCCTCAAATTAGGCCAAGTTAACTCAACCTTTTATGGATATGAGGGAGGGGTGGTGTTATATGATTAAAGGGGAAAAATTAAAAGAATACCGTACTCGTAGTCTATTTCGAAATTTCCAATGTGCGACCCAGCAATTTCATGCTTGAACCAAGTTCCCATATACTGTTCAAGTCAAAGAATTTAAGTTGTTTCACGTTGATGAATTTATCACTTGTATTATGCCACAAAATTAAGCTATTAATGCACATGTGAAGTGAACCTCTGAGATGTTTAAGTTGTGCCGTGGAGTAATGAGAAGGATATCCTTATGACAGGGTAGCCCGATTTGAGCATCCACACTTCCTGTAGCAATCATTGCTACTACCACCACCAGGGCACTAACGATACAATTGCTTGAATGCATACTGAAAATTAGGAAAGATTAATATTTAATAATGAACCGCCAAAAGTCGAGTGAATTCTCGATCCAAGGAGTTGATCCTTCGCTTGCAAACACCAATAAACTAATTGCGAATCTGCTGGAAACAAACGGAGTATTTATACTCTAACTATATATAAGCCATACTACGTACACTTCAAAAACGTAACATGGGATGAAGCACACAAGGAAGAGCACCTGCTCAAATTATCTATTATTAATAGTCGTGACATTCGTAAATCGGAGCCCTTGTCAGCAGAAATATGTAATTGTATTATGTAAGTAACACTGCCTAATTAAATGCAAAATTATTGCATAATGTTTCGGGTGCCGGGTGGACGTTGGAACTGATTGTCTGTACAATTAAAAAATAAATTTCATGTGCGTAAAGCGTTTGTCATTTTTAGGGTGAAATATGAAGTATGTGTGACAGTGACATGGCAAAAGGTAAACTTAAAGCTTTGACAGGCATGGAAGCATGTAACATTTTTAGAGGCAGTGGTTCGGGTGAGCTGAGAATGGAATTTACTTATCATAGCTCAAAATGACGTTTTGATAAACAACAAACAAACAGATTAATCTTTCCTAGGCTCTTGTTGTCAAACCCAAAAACAAGGCACTCACACAACATTTACGCACAATGATATGATTTGTGAAACCCAGTATTCTTCGCATAGTTCGCGTAATGTGTATATAGTATCAATTGATTGATCAAAATTAGAATTTGGCCTGGGTCGGGATCAGTAATGTAAAAGCAATCACGCGATTTTAACTAAACTATATTTTGTACTTTGCGATCAGTAGCCAGATATGCTTTCGTCATATTTGTCCTCGCGGTTCATCACAACGAATCACAGAACCGTGGGGGCAGGAACAAACGTGGACTTTTTAATTTGTAAAGGTGAATGGAAAGTTTGCCACCCAGAATTGGCTTTCAGTTGTTCTTGAAGTTATATAATTCTAGGTGAGACTTTCACCACTTGCTTAAGTTTGAGAAAATTGAATTGGGGTCAGTGAAATCGATGTTACCCGTGCCCGATACTTCTTAAATTCAGACTGCAAAAGTAAGCTCACTGATCTGAAAAATATAAATCAATGGTTGCAATTTGTTAATTGACTTTGTTAATTGTCAATTTTAAAGTTGTTAATTTGACTGTAGTTGTATTGAATTTTGCTTCTGCACTCAAATGCTACTTGAAAACACATTCTTAATTTGCTATTTAAATGCACGGGGAAATATGAGACAGTAATAATTTTTGTTATTCTGATTTTGGCCCTCAAAATTCTGAGAGCGTAATTACCAGAGTAAATCGTTGAACAGGCAAAATAATATCACATTCATAGAGGACAACAATGCAAAGAAAATGCCAACACTTTAATGCGGGTAGTTAGTTACAAACTTCAATCAAAGCATAACTACCAGAACGAACACATTCCAAAATGCATACATTCATACGTGTGAATTTTTTTCACAAAAAGTCCCTGATTACTTAATAAGCTAAAAGTTGGTGGGTTAAAACTTTAACTTAAATGGTCCATAATTGAAGCTTCTCTAGAAATGTTTGCAGTTTACTATTGTATAAAAAAGTTTTATTATGCGTCCCTTGGTCGAGCAACGCAACGGTGCGGTGGTGGACGACAGAGACGACAGTCACTCTTTTCCCATTTACCAACATGCCCCAAGTGTTGCCTTGTTGTGTTGTGACTTGTAAGAAGAACTTGTGAGTTGTGGTTGTGACTGACATTATTGTGAGAATTATGTGAGATGAGCAATCTTTTGCATAAGCATAATGCAGACCTATACGCTTCACTATACAAACAAGAGAAGCAAAACACACCGACGACGAATGTTGTATTTTGTCAACTTTAATTGGCACATATTTTTACGAAAACTGAAATCAAAAAGTTTGCATTTAGTTTTGATGTTTAGTAATCGACTGTGAAGTTCCAGAGCTTTCTAAGAAATCTTTGTGCGTCGAGTTTTGATTGAGACGATTGAGGTACATACATATTCATATATTCATTTTGATTTCAGTCCAATAATCAACTGTCAGGAGTCATCAACAAACCTCGGTAGCAGTTAGTTTAAAAAATAAAACCTAAAATAGGTTGTTGTAGTTGTAGGTTGAGTAGATAAAGTTTGGTTTTTAGAATCAAATCCAAGGAAGCAAAAGGACAAAGGAGCGGGAGAAGAAATACTAGTTGATGATTACTGGATTTTGGATAATTAATAATTTTCAGTAAGTTCTCCAGCGGCCTGGGCAGTGGGCACAAGAGTGAGGGCTAGCGGATTTACTTCATCGAGTGACTGATCATGGATTCAAGAAGTGTACCGGCAGGAGTGGGCAATTATTCCTTAAAATGGAACCACTACCACAATTTTATGACATCTGGTTTGGCACATTTAATTGAAGACTCGGAGTTCTCTCTAACAGATGTCACATTGGGCTGTGATGGCCATTTCATTGATGCGCACAGAATCATCTTGTCGTTGTGCAGCCCATTTTTCAGACAGTACTTTCGGGTACGCGTAGTGCTTTTTTATATCTCTGCCAACTAACGTACTTGTACAAATTATGCCTGACTTGTCAACTGATGGTATCGTATTTCGTTGCAGCAACATCGTGTGCGCAAAGCAATCGACACGTTGGTGTTACTGACTAACATTCGGTTCATCGATCTAAAGAACATTGTTCATTTCATATATCACGGCGAAGTAACCGTAAAAAACGAAGATCTAAGCTCTTTCCTGGAAGCTGCCAATATATTGCAAATTCAGGGTTTGGCAGAAACTTCAGTAAGTATTGCCTCTTGCTTGATCGTTCGTAGTAAGCTTAAGAAAGTTTTCTTGATTTGATTAGGTGTCTTCAATCTGGGGTTCATGTAAATATTTCAGCATCTACTCTTTAATTAAATTACAGAGGGGGCCTTCCGGAGACGAAGCGTACAGACCTAGCCCTACTTCATTGGTAGATACTCCAACGGCGCACGTACCAGTTGTTTCTCAGACCAATTCCGGGTCCGGATCAGGTCCACCAACCAAAAGATCTCGATTAACGCCACCTTCGTCCATGCCTGGTCCTCCGACGCCGACAGCTTCGGTCTCCGTCTCAACAATCTCAGCCAAAGTTGGCCCAATGTCAACCTCCACACCTCAAAATCAGCAATTATCTGACGGTTCTCCGCCAACCGATCACGATCCTTTGGGGGATGCCGAGGATGCGGATGATATGGAGGAAGAAATGATTAGTTTTGACATTGTGGTTAAACCTGAACCAATATCAGTATACTCTTTGAACGACGCGAATGCAGAAGAGGAGGACAGTTTTCAGCATGATCCTCCTAGATCAGGTCAGTGAAATTTCAATTACATTGTTGCAATTTAGCCAACAGCCTTTTATTTTATTTATTATCATTAAGTGAAACGCGGAATTTGTCCACAGTCGACAACTCTAGTTTTGGTTTTGGCTATGAAGATTGTATTTTGTATATTTAGGCAATTTGTACCCTGACATTCAGTCAACGACGGAGCAAACAGCTGGGCCTTCTTCTTTAATTGGTGTTCGACCCCGATTGAAACCGAAAGGTGCTCCACGAAATACCGGGTCACCTACTAAGTCAACAAGCAAATCTTCAGGTAAAATATTTTAACTTAAGATGTAAAATTGCACTTTATGTTACAAAAACGAACAAATGAACATGTGGGTAGGCACAGAAGAATCTGCTGAAGTTAGAAGTGACAGGTCGTAGTTTAGATTAAGTTCCTGTCAGACGTATATTTGAAATTATGTAGGCTGTACCTCTTTTAGTTTCACTTTAAGGACATTTAATAAGGAAAGAATCGCAGTAAGCGAAAGACGATGCGGTATATGGTTGGCAACATTGTGCTTTCCACTTCCAGGGCTTGCACAAAACGGGTCGATGCCTCATTTCTAATACCTTCAAAGATTCCATTTCAAAAGAGCCATATTATATTATGTGACTGTTGTGACAAATAATAATATGCTTGTGCAAAACTAGCCTCCGTTGTGCAGCCAATCGTGTTAAGAATTGCATGTCCCACTTTTGTGTTAAACTGATGCACTTTTTTACATCAGTTAGGCTGCAAAATATGCATACTCCATCAAAATTAACCCTAGCCTGATTAGGAAAGTATACCTGATATATATTCCATGACATAAACATTAATGTTTTTTATATAAAAAGTTCTTCTATATTACCTATACTAACCTTTGAGGGTGTATGGGTCTACTCGACTTGAGTCTTTGGCTAATTTATGTATATTAATTTTAAACCAATCTAATCATCCGTTGGCGAACCGAGGTCAATAAAATTGTGTAGGTGCACTACGCAACGCACAATTCAGGATCATTCAATCAAATACAAATACCTAGGAATTCAATTTTATTTTTAGGTTTGAGTTCCAGGCGGGTTGCTGAGACTGGTCTCTGCCACTTATGCAATCTAGACGGGAAAAGGGCGAATTCTCGAACAAGATGCCGTGGTTGTTACAAATTTGTTTGTGCTAGAAAATCATGTCGTCTGGTAGATGACTCTTTGATAAAATTATGCCGGACTTGTGTTCAAAAAGACTTTAAAGCCGCTAGAAGTTGACGGTAAACAATCTGACGATTGTTACAGTCACAACTAACAATCACAATTTTGCATACATTGTGCGGTATCAGTTATAGTCTACTTGATTTACATACACCAGTAAAGAATGGCTTTCATGAGTCAAGAATTTATCTGCCTTCCTTTTTTTATATCACTCTATAATGCTTTCATTTAAGGTGTACAACAGGTTCACTGGAAGTAGGAAACTAATTCATATTGTTATTAATTGAGTGTTACATTGAAGGCAGGAACGAGTAAACAGATATTACATTTAAAAACTTTTGTTTTGAATTATTGATAGGCATTCCCCAAATGAACCTGAAGATGCGTCCACCTCGAAATCACAGAGGAGCTATTGGACGTTGTCACGTTTGTACAAAGCTTAAAAAGTCGAGAACTTCGAGAACCACATGTACAGGTTGTAGAAAATTTGTTTGTGCGCAGTTGACGTGTCGTACTCTGAGCAAACCCCACATGAAACTATGTTCAATTTGCTTACCTTATCTTGATGAGAATCTTTAAATATGTTATAATCATTTTACTTTGTTGACTGTCTTTTGTTTGGGGTTTGCTAAATGTAGTAATTAAACATTAGATGTGTAATGTTATAATACATATAAACAAACAGACCTAGTGTGGTGTGTGTGGAAGCGCACGGTTTCTTTTACGCAGTTTGGCTGACTATGATTTAGACCCGGAAACTCTGACTTAGTAAGTAGGTAGTTGTTTAGTTTATAAGGAACCCAAGAACACTCATTAATCAACATACCTAGTTTTAACGTAAATGCTGAATTAATTTCACTTGTTTACTTAAATGCATAATATGTGATGACAGCGGTGCTGGTCTAAGGAAACTTTACAAATTATTTTTCCAGCTTCCGGTTCCAATCTCTCCGAACAACGTCCTGGTTGCTACCTTTGTAAGACTCTGTCCAGGTCAAAATGTGGTAAATGTGGACGGATCGTTTGTTCTTGGTGTAGTCTTCAAATTAAATTTTCACCTGTCAAGCTTTGTAAAATTTGTGCTGGTGATAGTACCTCGTTCATTGGCCCCAAGATTTGAAACGTAAAACAAATGCCTACTCGATATAAGGCTCAAATTGGCTAGGTCAAATTAAACGCCAGATTCTGCAATGTGATGATTTACATGTTATGACATACATTATGAAGCGCCATTGTAATAAATTACGAAGTGGTCCAAAACAGAAGTAGCATGATGAACAGGACATGTGTCCTAATTTCATTGCGTCTCATTGTCGGCAGTAATTCTTATTTATGAATAAATGCATTGGCATACAAAAAATTATTCTATTATTATTGTTGTGTTCAGATAACGCTGTAAGGAATCCTCTCCGTTCTCTGCCACTCATTCTTTCCGCCAGCAGGTTTTATAAGGTTCTTGCAGTTGATTTTGAGGTACACGGCATTGGTGTAACTGCTGAATGTCTCACATGTCTCCACATCATTAAAGGGAGGCGCCGGCCTTTCTCCAATTTCACTACTCACTTGAAGGTACCCGCTCCTGTTGATTTTCCTGGTGTTTCCCACTTTTGCCAACTACTTCTAATATAGTTATTTGATTATTTGCAGATTAAGCACGAGGAAGTGTTTTCAGTTTATAGAACACTGAAAGAAACACTTGCTAGTAGAAAGGATGTGAGCAATGAATCAGCAGCTTAGCATTGACTATTCACTTGGTTTACTAATTAGGTAGTTCAATAGATGTAGTTGACCATGATCAGCTTACTTAAATTCTGTAGAGGTAGAAAGGTTAATGTTATTATTTTATCAGTAGTTTATCTTATTAAAATTATAAGCATATCGATTTTATTCTGAATTTAAAAAGTGGATGTTATTGTTGTAGACAATAAAGCAATTTATGTCTTCCTAATGATTTCTCAGGGAATCGAATCCTTGTTGTTTCTTCGTTGATGTCATGTAATGTGCAGATTTGTTCATCCTATTGCTAAATTAACTCGTCGTCGAGTGATCGGTGGCTGAAATCAAATTGCTACTAAACAAAGTAACATGTACTCCAGTTTCTTTTTACTGGTTTTTTCTCTGTGGACAGGCTCAGCTTCCGTGTCAGGGGAAAAGTGCAAGCTAAAATCGTTACGCCAAACTATCATGGAGTACTTTCATTACAATGCACTCACACGACTTTCTACGTGTCTTCTTCAGAATTGTGCTGCAAACATTTCGGGAAAGTCGCCTTCCGCAATGAAAGATCATTTGTTTATGAGGCATCCTGAAATATGTGATGAGATCGTTAAAGATTTTGGGGAGGAAGCTCTATCCATGATGTACCAATAACCGGATAAGCTTTTTGTGGCTCCCAAACGAATGCACGCGAACGAAATTGTGACAAGCTTTGAGTACGCGTCATTCTAAATGATTAGTCTTCCTTTTTCATTCTAAATGACCTTTTTCGTAGGTATTTAAACATTAAGAAATAAAACCTAAATTTTGAAGCATGAGCAGAAACAATGTTCGTGCAGCCTACATGTTCTAACTTGTGTCCATGATGGGAAAAGTGAGATTTACCGTTTGATCTGTGGTGCAGAACCCTTAGTTGACCTCACATCTGATCCTGAAGTTGAAAGGGTGAATGCTTGTCCATCAACTATGAGAAGACCTGACTCTCCATCCACCTCAGTGCTCGAACAGGTTTGCTCTACTATTCCAGCAGGGTGTTCTTTTATTAGTGACAATGTTGAGGAAATGGAACCGTACTCTTTTGAGAATAATGACCCTCGGCGGGTATGTTTGTTTTGTGGAAAAGTTTTCAAAAACGGCAACTCTCTAAGCAATCATACTTCCGTGTACCACAGAGAAGAAAATCGACGATTGAAGACTCGGCCGTCAGACGATTTGTTAATTTTAGAAAATGTATAACTATAAACTAGTTTGTTTTGTTCAATGTATGTCTGTCGGGATCCGTAATGTAGTAACAATAAGTGAGGAAAGTATAATTATGTATGTGACTAGCTGAATAGATGGTTCTTTTACCAAAATGGAAGTTATTCGTGCATGTTTTCCCATATGTCGGCGGGTTTAGTTTTTTTACTTTTAATGGTTCACGATTTGTTAATTTTAGAAAATGTATAACTATAAACTAGTTTGTTTTGTTCAATGTATGTTTGTCGGGATCCGTAATGTAGTAACAATAAGGGAAGAAAGTGTAATTATGTATGTGACTAACTGAATAGATGGTTCTTTTACCAAAATGGAAGTTATTCGTGCTTGTTTTCCCATATGTCGGCGGGTTTAGTTTTTTTTACTTTTAATGGTTCGAAGGGGCAAAGTTGTTGTGATGAATTTATGTAAGACTCTAAACTATGGATGGATGTGCTCCTGTAACTGAATTGTTTGTACAGATTTCCATGATAAAACGTCGAGGTGTAATCCAGTTTTAAAAAATTCATCCCTCATTTTGCAGAGTTAGAGGAATACCTAACAGACTTGCAGAACCAACCACGCAATGACATGGGTTCCCCCGGTCTTCCTAACACCTACTTCAGTACAACATCTCTTCTCACTTCAGATGTAGTGGGGACATTACAACCTTTCGATATTGGTATCAGTTGTCCAATTTGCCATCGAATATTGAAGAACAAGAACAGCCTGAAGGCGCACAAAAGCACCTATCACAGAAACCAATAGACGCAAGCCAAGCAATGAATCATCAGGAATACGCTGGGAAAACCCCAGCTGGGACATTCCCGAAAAACTCAGCGATCAGCTAGGTTCCAGATTATGTTCATCAACAACAGCAATCGTAGCAGAGAAAGTTAGTATGTATATGCTCCTCATGAATCTTCCCGCCGTGTGAATGTGCCTCCATGTCCACCTGAAAATTTTCCTGCAACCTTTTGCTGTGCCCCATAACGGAATTTCACGACAACAAAATGCGACAACGACGTAATCTGCCACATGCGCAGATTACTTTTCCTTACCACGGAAGGGCCAAATTGCTCATAAATCAACAAAAAGAGGAATCACTGAAAGATGACGGAGACATGTGTAGTTGCACTCCTTAATGTGATTTCATTATGAAAGAGATTATTCGTGACACTGCTTAATTGCCTTTGAGTTAACTAAAAATACAAGTTTACACATGTGAAAGGAATGTAGTAAGAAACGAATTCGACCCGCAAAAACCACACATGAAAGCATTATTATTGTATTATTCCATTGTCTTCTTTCTTCTGACGTCAGGTAATTTATTTCAGTACTAAGTTTAAACCTAATAATTAAGACTTCACAACATTTGTAGTTTTTTAGACTGGAAGTAGGTATATATCGCTTACGTAAGTGTACTTATATTAAATAGATTTTATATTGTATTGAGTGAGTGAATTACTTAAATGACAAATTGAGGTTTATGTAATTTATACATAGGTAAATGGCATGGAATTGAAACGAATGCTTAAATGAAGTAATATTAGTATTACTACTATTATAACGCTCTGTTCAAGTAACAAATAAAATACTATTCGTAATAAATTAAATCTATGTAACAATAATTATTATTATTTGGACAAGACCAAAGGAAACACATGGAATTCAATGAGACAACGCAGGACAAATCGTTTATACATAAAAAATGCGCACTTAGCCCACGCAATATTTAATTGCTATGAAAAGGCAATTCACAATTTGATTTAGGGGGAATGAATTAAATGAATCCTACCTATATAAATATTGAATGATTAAACATTAGCACGCTTATTTGCACGGCAAAATCAGAACAACTAGCAGATAGAAAAATTGGCGAAACTGACGGTTTTTGCCACATTCTAAACGGCAAACGAATGTACGAAGTCATTAGGAAAAATGGCGATTACTCTATTATTGATTGTTGATTCATATGTGTAAACGTCTCTCCTACATTTCCTGACGTCTGTTGTTGTAAACAATCAATTTAGCGAAAGAGATTTTAATCAGTCATTATAACATCACACGATGATGCAGGTATTAGGTATGTAGAATATGGTTCACTGGAAAGTGACGCTCTGCATTGCAGCAGGTTCTCTTCAAGCATCTTCTTGAATAATGAGGAACGGGGTATTGTACCGAATTATTCTCGCATAACGGTAACTCAAAATACACATGCAAATCGTCCATTTACATGTCATTGCGCTCCAGACTGCTGCCAAATAGTAGCTATTTCCTGCAGGGAGCATTGCTAAAAAGACAAGGAACAATTATCTATACATTGTAAAATGATTGTCGCACGTCTGTTTGTAATTTGAAGTAATTTTTTTAAGTACTGGAGTTCACGTACGAATGTGGTGATATGCTGCATAAATGATGTACCTTTGAAGACAACAACAAAACAGCATTAGCATAGCTGTTTTAAATTATCCGTGAAATATTACTTGACATTGTCAATGTGAATCTTACCACGCTGTGACACCCAGTGCTACACAGAAACATATGAATCCGAAAGCAGCCAGTGCATGCAACTGGCCGATACTATACCAGACTGAAAGAAAAAAAACATTAAAAAAATGGAAATTAAAGTTTGAGGTCGTTTGTGTAATGAATAAATACACTGAATCGCACAAATCAACTACAATAGCAATAGGTATGTGTTATGTATATATTTTTTCTGGAGTTTTGACTTCGTACCAGAGAGCCGATGATTTGACGAGAGGAGCTTCAAGTGGAGACACACTCCGGCAAACAAAGCTGTTTTTTTAAACAAATAAGTGATAAAGAGTAAGTATTATTTTAAGGTGCTACCGGAATGCTACAACACATGAAGCAAAAAATAATTACCTGATAGTAAACCCCATGTCCCAGCGTGATTGTTGTGATAAAAGAAGGTAAATAGGAAGAAGACGGTGATGCCAAAGTATATTCCTAATGATGATGATATGCAAAAAAAATAGTAACCGCAACGTTTCTCCATGATGACGTAAACTTGATATTTCC
>JAHZNF010000865.1:0-13441 GCA_027744215.1 Troglopedetes dispersus
CGTAATACGCCACTAATAATAATATATGAAGAGGAAAAAGTAAGGCAGCATGATGAGCAATTCCAGTTATGCAAATATATTTTCTTGATCTTCTACAGGCAAAGCCAAAAGGAAGCGTTATAATCACTTTATGCTTTATCCAGGCAATAATTATAATTGAATAGGGGTATAAATTTGCATAAAATATTCTCTGATATACGGGAAACAAAAATGCTGAGAAAATTACAATATGCAAATCTAGATTTATTTCCCTTTAATTTTCCGGAATTTAAAAAAACAGAAGAACAGAGAGAGGCACATAACTTATTTCTCTCTTGTCACTGTTTCGTTCCTAACATTTGAGAAAAGTCAACTAGGTAGATGTTTCCCTGCAGTCAAGTCGAGTGTTATCTAATGCTGGATTCATAAATATTTTCTTTATCTGTAGTCTTTCCTTCTCATCACTCAAAATGGAAGAACATTTTTAGACTTACTTTTAGTTGGATGAGAAACGTGTGCATTTGCGACCACCGTCATGTCAGCATGCCAGCAGAATCTCTATGTGGATATTTTTTTTTGTTCACTCAGGAGGACTACTACCTTATTTGCATATTCTGTGTGTATTCACTAAAAATATAAATATGAGATTGAGTGAACATCATAGCAAACCATACGTGCAGAGTGCACCATACACAAAAGTAACTTGTGTTCCAGCCGAAACATTTTTTTTCTCTCGTTTGCTCGTTTCCATGCTGCTGTGCTGCCAATATTTAATTATCCCATGTCGGTATCACGATGATTAACGATCTCCTACATGAAACTTTAGATTTTCCCTATCTCCATCGTAATTAGAATATCGATGTTGTGAACAAAAGTGAAAGTTTTTTTTTTGTGTAATCAACAAAAAAAGCAACCTTTCAAACAGGACTATGTAGTTTTTTAATTTGCTGTGTAAACAATCCACTGTGTGCCTTTTCCAGTCTTTTCCTCTCCAACTCCACATATGAGCAGTTATCAATGCAGATAGTTTTACTGTGATTTGTGAAACAGAATCTCAGAATACACGAAATAAAAGCCTATGTAATCATTTTTTTTGAAAAGTATTGCGAAATGGTTTTCTCAGGTTTTCTATGTAAACCAGCATTCCTTTTTGATAATAAAAATGTGTCACAAAGCACCAATTAGAATTACAGGGTTGTCGAAATGTATAAAAAAATACCACAGTTTGCTGTGTGCATTTCAACAAGCAGCGAAACGATACTTTGGTTACTTAAATTATTCTTTCTCCTCAGACAATAATTACGTAAAATTTGATTTGTTTGTGATAAATCTTCACAAAGTTCATCCACGTGGATGTTTTCATTTTCACTGAGCAGGTTTCCATGGAGTTCACTCCTCATTAATTTCTTGAAACTAAAAATAGAGGTGAACAAGCTTGTGAGTTTCGATGATGCAATATCTTTTCTCTGTTTATATTTTTCAGGCTCTCTACTAAAAACACGAAAGAGAGTAGGAAGTAGAAAATAGCAAAGTTGAGAGACGGAGTAAATAATGATGTGGGTGGCTGCGAGCAAAAAAGTTATGAACTAGTTAACCAGTTCTTGCAGGTGGTCTTCCCTTGGCACTCGCTTTTTGGTATATCACGATGGTCATCGGAGACAAGGGGAAGTCAGAAAGGTGAGACATGACAAGGAGCACAGAACATTTAACAGCCCGTTGACTCCTCTTCCTTTTTAACAAAAATTGTCTCCAAACCTTTCTCAAAAAGGGAGCAAAAAAATGATGACAATAGTGATAAGAGAAAAATAGTGGTTGTCAAGAGAAAGCCCAGGAAAAATAAATGTGTCAGGGTTGTAGATGCAAAAGGAAACATATAGGTAATTTTTTGCTCATCGTTTTTCCCAACGAAGAAAGAGTGAATGCTTCCACCACATTAAAATGGAGAGGAAAGGATGCGAGCAGGAGGCTTACCCTTTGCCCAATACCTTTCTCTTTCTGATTACTATACTGCATGGTNATAAGAGAAAAATAGTGGTTGTCAAGAGAAAGCCCAGGAAAAATAAATGTGTCAGGGTTGTAGATGCAAAAGGAAACATATAGGTAATTTTTTGCTCATCGTTTTTCCCAACGAAGAAAGAGTGAATGCTTCCACCACATTAAAATGGAGAGGAAAGGATGCGAGCAGGAGGCTTACCCTTTGCCCAATACCTTTCTCTTTCTGATTACTATACTGCATGGTGGAAAAACTCTAGTACCTTTAGTTTGAGTACCTCTTCTGCCATGAAAATGGTCTTGTGCCCCCACACTTGATGCTTTCCATTTTCTGCAAAGATTCAGGAAAGTGATGAAGTTGAAGTTGAAATGAAAGTGTTGGAACAAAAATAGGTATTTAACAAAAAAGGAAAAGGGCAAAGATGGAAGGAGCTTCAGGTTGACAGTAGCAGTCGAGTGACTGACTGACTCGATACTCATTAAATAAAAGTATCTAAATTTTGTGGGAACACTTAACCTTACACTTTCCATGTAGCATGCTAGGCACACATGTGAAGAGCACAATTTATTATGTTAGGCTCCGTTCGTTTTGCCCAGCTTCTGAAATTATTTACGATGAATATATTTTTTTGAACGAGGCAGTGAAATCTAGTTAGCTGTAACGAGAAGTTCCTCCTAAATTGGAGAAATCGGTCTCCCTGGGCTCCCTCTCTTCTGCTTTACTCACTCCTGCTTCATTCAATCCTTCCCATCAGTCTCTCTGTGTTTCCCTCAAGCTGTGCGCAATAAAAAATACAAAAAGCATGCCACGGTGGACGGGAAATTATCCGTAATAGGTACATAAAGTTCCTCCACTCAACTCTGATCTGCGTGATGAACCTCTGTCGAGATAGATACTTCCATGTTGATTTTACTACTCTCCAGTTTCCACTTTCGCTTGTCGGTAATCCGAGTCAAAAAAATATTTGAGGAGGGAGTTCAAGTCTCCAGCAAATTCTGGTATTCTGGTTTATAATGCTCAGATTGTACAAAATAACGCATGCATGTATGTACCTGACCTAAAATATTTCCTTTTTTCTTAAAAATCATTTCATGTAAAAATGCAGAAGTCAATAAGTTTTCCAGATAAACTAAAAAGGATTGTGTGTAGCTCCATATAATGCTGAAAAATTGTAATGGCACCGTTGATTCAACCAATCAAACTAGTCACTGTGAGTTTCAAAATTTAGCCGGTGCTAACTTAAGGTTCCATGAGCAGTTAAGGTACTTTAAATTTAATCAATGCAGTAAGCAATCCCAGCATTTGTATATTAATACTAGCTTTTGTTTCATTGTCTTGTCGCCAGTTTTTATACTATTTTTCCTTTTCGGTCCTTCCTATAAGCTATGTGTTCTTGTCAACTAGCTCATATTTCAGTAAACAAGACCCATACATTCTTTTGCGCTTATTTATCCATTCTTACTTGCAATAGTTTGGTCTATAGTTCGTTTCAAATCCAGAATTATTTTTATGACCGTTGTGGCACTATTCTAATATTGTCTTCGGACCACCGCCAGTCTGTTTTTAGCAATGTCTGCGAGAATAATCCTCACACAAAAAAAATTGGACGGGACGAGCAAAACCAAAGAGGGAGAAAAAAGGGAAGGATACACTGTGACATTGACAAACATTGTAACAACTTGTAGCAGTTTTGTGGCGAGGCAGGCAATTTCACCCTGCATTTTTTGAAACGGTGTACTGGGGACTATAAATCTTGTTTGGAGACGGCAGAGCCTTAATATACACACTGGAATGCTCCTAGTTATTTCACTCCTTTGTTTTTTCCCAAGTTCTGAGCGGAGACAAGAGCACAAAACAAAATACACACGGTAGAGATCCCACGTAATGGGGGATAAGCACGCTGGACTGTTTTTTAACAGTGGCTGCGTTCCCAAAATTTTCCAACTTTGTTTCCTCGCTGAACTGTGAAAAAAGGCAGAGAGATAGAGGAGGACTCACTATTTTGAGAGAAGAGAAAATTATGACAATTTTTCAGCTTCGGGATATTTTGTCATTTTTTCCTTCTTGGATGTAATAAAGTATAGTAGATATCTAGCTAGGTATGCGTAGTAGCGAAGCCAAGCCTTCTTCCAGGCTCATGGCAGCGTCCCTAAAATATCGCTCAAGCTGCGGGCTTAGCTCCTCATGTATATTTTATTTTATAATGCGTGTGTAATTCCATTACAGAGTGATAAATACCAGAAATATGAGTTTGCGAGGAGAGGAAGGGAAAACGCGAGAGAAGATGAAAAATAGACATTCTTGGTTTTCACAAGGATTTTTTTTGCCAACTATGTACATCCAACAGCAAAAAACTATTTAATATAGATGCATATATGTGTCTTCATATGTAATGTAGCACAGCAAACAACAAATAATAACCGCCTAAGCTGATTTTCTATTTTGTTTGCTCAGCTGAAGGAGAAAACGTGGTGTGGTTGTAGCAGGAGTCCCAGTTATTTTTTTAAAGAGGAAACCAGTCTTCCAGCTATTTGTGCTTCTCATTGAGAGTGGCCTGAAGTTAAAATCAAAAAAGATTTGTTACTTGTACACCCTAAGTCTTTAATATATTCTGAGAGCCTTTAAAACCACTCATAAAAAATAAACGCGAGGTGCCTTGCTGACACGCTAAAATAAAATGAAGGCTTGTAATAACCACCAGGCCAACTCTGTACACATTTTGTTTCCTTGAGCACATATATCTTATACTCTCCCTTCCCTTCTCTCCGGTTTTCTTGCGCGAGACTACAAGAAGGGATCAGAAAAGTGGAGAAGCGCACAAATCAGAACGAGACGAGAGAAATTACTTGGGAGAAAGGAGTAAAAAACAGGTGGGGAAAGTATTATTGCTTTCTCTCGTTAAAGGAAGAAGTGTGTGTGCAGAGTAGTGTGCACCATGTTGAGGAAACTTTCTTATATATATTGTAGTCAGAGTGGAAGCGCACTCTTTCCTCTGCGATCGTCTCACACAAGGAAATGGTTGATGGTAGCTGTGAAAACGAAGTCAGGAGAGAGTGAGAGAGTGAGCAGGAAACGATGTTACCCCAGTCAAGAAAAAAAGACATATATATGTACTCCTCTTGCCACCAGATTTTCTCGGAGTGGAGGAGAGCTCACTCCTCTCGCTCGCCTCTCAAAATCTCATTGACATAAATCTGCAAAAGGCCGGTTAGACTTTCACTTTGTGTGTGCCTCCTTTCCCACTTGTAGGAAAACAGAAGCCCACCACGACTGATTGTCGCATCGTTCCGCGCACTCCTTCACATCTTCCAGCTCGAACTACCCGTGTGCCTGTTTAGCATAATATTATTTAAATTGACTGCAAATACATCTATGCTGTGCCACCTATAGGAAAAAACTTGTATTCTCGGGGAGAAAGGAAGGCATGTACGTAATATTTATTGGAACAATGGGTTCCGCTTTCTCCTTTTAGTTCACTCTACCTTTTTGTCTAGCTTTGTCCCAAAAATTTTAAGATGTACCTCTGAATTTTTTATGGGGCGGGGAGATGAATAAAATTATACATAAATACATCAACACTAGAACAGAGACCCCGTTTCCCTTCTGATCCTACTTTCAACTTTCCATCTTACAAACTCCGAGAAACGGAAAGGAGGAAAGAAGGTTGAGTACCGTTTATCCTTGCGAACCACTCTTATTTAATTTAAGAAAAGGAAAGAAAGTGAGAAAAGTCCAGGAACTTTTCAAGAAACGGCAAAGGAAGGAGTCCCCATTTTTTGTATTACAGTAATACTCTATTCTCATATATTCATTTTCTATTTAAATATTTCTACTTTAGATGTGTGCATGGTCCTTATCGTCAAGCCTACATTTGTTTCCTGTTTTTTTTAAAAAAAGGGAAGTACAAGTATTAAGCCCACTTTCTTTCACAAGTTTTCCTCCACGCCCGCTTTTGCTCAACACGAAAAACTAAATGAAGATAAAATGGACACACACTTTTCAGAATGAAATGCGATAATCGGTTGAAGTAACGTGGCGCGCTGACAACAAGCACAATATCTTTGTCTTTTTTAGTGGCAATTATACGAAATTCGCTCAGTAATATTGTGCTTGGAAGTGTATCAACATATTCATATTTTACTGGGACGTGTGCCCACCATTTTGTTCTGCATTTTGCGGCAACAATGTGCCCATCCATTTTCCAGCAACAAGATGTGGAAATAAATATACTCACACCATTACTTCCAACTGGCAAATAATATTTAGTTTCCAACAGGCAACGTAGTTGGATTCTACGTTCTTATCTGAGAAATGTTAGTATTTTTTATTTTGAAATGAAATTGAAGACTAATAAAAGTACTTTTCAAGATAAAATTTCTCTTCACATCCCGCTTTTGTTCCTTATAAATCGCTAATGAATACGGGTAGTCGTTACCGTGATGACAATTACCTGTGTGTAATGCGAGAAAAGTGCTCCGTGAAGTAATGCTGACATTGGACATTTCTTTTTGGAGGAAATGTATTCAAAATTGCTACATTTGTTTTATATGGAGTCGTTCAAA
This sequence comes from Troglopedetes dispersus, assembly GCA_027744215.1. Classification (NCBI taxonomy): domain Eukaryota; kingdom Metazoa; phylum Arthropoda; class Collembola; order Entomobryomorpha; family Paronellidae; genus Troglopedetes; species Troglopedetes dispersus. The sequence goes on from JAHZNF010000865.1 coordinate 6,535, forward strand.
GTTGTGTAAGTGATGCCATAGACAAGGTCCCAACTTTTTATGAAGTGCTTTGAAACTTCTGTTCGTTTCTCTATTACTGTTGTCTCTGATGCGTTTTGCGAATCCTTTTTATTTTTTTATATTTATCCTTGAACATTTTTTGAGCAGTAGGTTGCTAAAAAAACTGGCTGGTCTCTCTCTAGCTGCATGTAATCTTCTTTCCAAAAAGATAATGCAGTACAATTGCTGAGTACAGGGTTCAAAATGTTGCCCTCCCTTTTTTTTGTTCAGTTTTGCTCATATTCTGTTACTCGAGGACGTAGGAAGTGAAACAAGAGCTTTTATTTTGACGTATTTATGCAAGTCATATTCCAAAATGACTGAAAATAGTTTTGGCTTGAGAGCATGCAGCTCTCATAAGTTTTTTGTTTCATGTCCTCAACATCCCGAACTACATTCAGATCATCCTAATGGAATGCATTAAGCATCAAAACAATTGAGATAGTTCGTGCATGAGTATGTGTCCAAAAATAAAGAAGGAAAGTACAAAAAAATTACGTTTTCGCGAAAAAAAAGTATTTTTATGTTGGGTTTAAGAAAGGAGGGAGGTCGTTAGGCACACAGCAACTCACTCCAGGGAAAAAATGGAGAGCAAGGATTTAGAGAGAGAAACTGCAATAAAATTTTTGACGACAATTCGTCCACATTCTTTTGACTTCATTATAATATGGTAAGTTGTGCCTGTGCCTTCCATAAATTCTCTTTTTTTATGGAAGAATATGGGCCCGCAACGGGAGGTCCTCCATTTTTTCCCGCCGGAGAGGGACTAGAAGCTGACTGGCGGAAAAAAATAAGTGACTCCAAAAGTTTTATATAAGTGAATCTAGCTGACTCTTAAAGGAATCTCTTAAAGGAGCGCAGTAAGTAACCTTGTTTACATATTTCATAAAAAAGTTAATAAATCAAAGGAAAGACTCATTGATAAAATTACAGAGTATCGTTGAGATGCTGCTAAACAATAAGATGAGGAATTTTTATGCAAGTGACAAGTACCAAAATTGACTGGAACTTGTAAATTACATAGTGAAATACTCAACAGCGTCTTAACCGTCTTAATAAAGAAAACTTTAGGTATGCATGTACCACTCATATTATTTTTTGATGTTCAACGTTATTTAAAAAAATAACTGTGGAAAACTCAGTCTCGCCTGAAGAGTCGTCTTCTAACTGCGAAGCCATTTGAAGTACCGTGACGAGTGGAGAAGGAAAAACGGAACGTCGAAAGTGAATTATGTGAAATGTAATAAATTAAGCGTTGTGCTCTGAGCAACTCGCAAAGAAACGCTCATACACTTGTATTGACCATAGCCTAGCCACACGTACTTTATACTTTCCGAAAAAAAAAACATGGAAAGATATCAAAGAAGAATCAGAGGGGGATTGAGAACAAAATGAAAAGTTGCTTTGGGTTAGTGTATTTTATTCTTGTTGAAAGCACTCGATCAAAAGGTAGAGCTCAGAAGTTCACATATGTATGTATACCTAGTTGATGTTTAATACACAAGCAGCCCCGCTCCTTCCAACAACTCCTACAGCATATATGAAAAATTTCATTAAAAATTTTTCTCTTTTGTCATGATTTTACTAAAAACATTTTCTTTATTTTTTCAATATAATCGAAAAACATTTTCTCAGAAAATATACATCTCCCTTATTTTTATACATCATAAAACGACATGATCGATAGCGGACGGGGTGAGCAACATGAAAAAATAAAGCGAACAAAATAAAAAAGAAATGTTCTACGACGAACACAAGTTTACACAGCAATAAAACGACATGATCGATAGCGGACGGGGTGAGCAACATGAAAAAATAAAGCGAACAAAATAAAAAAAGAAATGTTCTACGACGAACACAAGTTTACACAGCAAGATTCATTTCGTCGAGAAGAAAAAAAATAAAACGATGGAACAAGCTGGGAATATTGGTACAATGTCCTACGTCTTTATTGCAAGAGAAATTTTGAAAAAAAATGGGAAGAATACAGCTCACTGGATTTTCCGGCAAAGAAAATGCCTTCGAGTAACACAATTTCTTTTTTCTCCTCATTTATCACTTTTTTGGGGGAAAACATAATAGCACTATTTTAGGGAAACGACAAGTTATCGTTTTTCTATTTTCTCGAAGAAAAAAAAGAGGCTTGCCGAAATGATTATTTTTCTTTTGCGAAAAAAAAGTTTAAAGAGAAATGGTAAACACTGGTCTATTCCGTTCCTGCTGCTGCTGTTGACGGCATAGAACAAGAAAGTTAAGTGGGGATGTTCCACTCAAACAGAAAGAGCACTCGTACACATGGGAATTTTACCGCCCACGTGGAGAAAGTTCAGAAGGAAACAATAATACAAAATTTATATCTTGTTCTTTTTGTGCACACCAATTAGTGCAGGGAACACAGAAGAGAGTTGAGGAGTTGCGGAATTTTAGTTTTGAATTATGCTAATCTCGCAACAAAGAGAAAAGTGATTATAAAGTATGTGAAGTTGTAAAAATACGATTTGGAATGTGATAAATTACCGTGACTTCATTTCGATTTCTTCCTCAATGGAGTTTCGTCACAATTGCTTCATCCTGCACACCCACCACTGTATTTTTTTTCTGAAGTTTCTCCTTGAAACTTTTTCAAACCTTTGTTTTCATTGTGTGCCTATGTTCTTGGCTTCCATTTTTTTCGTAATCATCAACCTTATTTCTTAACGAATAGGTTTATCATTTCATTTGCAAAGACTGCATTGTATCGAGGTTTACTTTTCCTTTTCCGTTTTTATAGAGTTTTTAAAAGTTGTGGTGTTCCCATGTATCTGGATTTCTAGGCACGTCACTTATTTCCAGACGGACTCGTGGGACAAAGTGTACACCGTGCATAAAAGCCAAGCCAACAACCAAACTTACATATGTAGAAATACGTAGGCTAAATCCTTTACCATAAAGAGAAACCAGGTTACTAGCGTAGATCTGGTGTATACACACATATGTGGGAACCATTTTAGTGTATAAATATATCAAGATCTGATATTTGTTATTTGTTGCCACAGTTCGTCTTTTGACTTTCATACAAAGGGTTGTCAGTCACTGTCAAAGTTTTACACATTTTCTACCCAGTAGCAAGAATGAGGTGAAGCGAAAGGGAAGAGGAAAAACATTGATATTATTACTGGGGAGCATATGAGCTTAAGAAAAGTGCAGAGGAACGTTATTTTCTCCAGTTCTAATTTTGTTTCGGATAGCATGACTGTCGTATGAAGCCATGTGTATTTATTTTTGGTGCTGTAACTTGAAACTATTGATACGGTTTTTTCATATTAGATAGCAAAGTCAACCAAGCCACCCTCACCAAAAAAAATCTATGTTAAGAAAGATATATGAAGACAAGGCCAGTCGCCGGGTCTCACAAGAAAATGAAGACAATGGTACTTTTGAGAAGGGAGAGTGGTCAAGGAGTAACCGAGTCAAACAATGAAAGGAGAGAAAAAAGTCCAGAAATCCAGTACCACCACGCCCGCCACAACAACAACAACAACAACAACAAAACAAAATTAATATTGGTTTCTCCTCGACCCTCTCCATTTTCTTCTTCACTCGATTTTTTTTATTCTTTCCCGTGTGTGCGGTTGTCCTGCTGCTGGTGGTATACTTTTTTTTCCTCCTGCCGGATTGAATCAACACAGCGCTTTCAGCCAGTGACCGGAAATTTAATTCGATAAAGGATAAAGGATACTACATGGTTCATGTGTGTGGTCATATATGTTGTTCTTTTCCCACGGCGAAGTTCTGGATGGCTTTTTTTTTGTAGTAGTAAAAAAAACTGTCGGTTCGAAGAAAAGTCACTTATATATCTTTTGTGAACAAAGTAGGCATTCTCATAAAAAACACTAGGTTCACCGGTTGAATAAACCGCCAATAAGTGTGAAATATGGTACGAACCTTTATAATTAATTATTATCGGAGAAGGGGTGACCACCGGAAACAGAGTTGCAGCTGGGAAAGATAATTGTCAGATATACAAGAAGAAGAAAAGGCTTATAATGGTTACCGACAAGTTGTCCTTTTGTTGAACGTGAATTCTTTGCGCACCAATCATGTCTACTTACCGGAACCAAGCAAGGTACCGTTGTACATTTGATCGTACAACAACAATGAGCCTCTCGTAAGTTTTGGAAAAAGAGAGTATAATACTTCCCACATATTTTATTCTTTTGGTAAAAGATACCTTATCATTGATGTGATTGAGGGATTACACAGTTCGTAGCTAAGAATAGGGTATACCTCATAATTCCCTGCACAGACAGAAAAAAAAGAAAAGTATAAACGAAATAAATTATTTTTCAGCTACTTAACTTTGCCTTCTATTGTCAGCTTAAATATAATAGTATGTGCTATGCTGGAAGACTTTGCCTCCCATTTCATCCTTTCAGGCTTACCCGTAGAGCAAGTACGAAAATAAATTATTTTTCAGCTACTTAACTTTGCCTTCTATTGTCAGCTTAAATATAATAGTATGTGCTATGCTGGAAGACTTTGCCTCCCATTTCATCCTTTCAGGCTTACCCGTAGCAGTTACGAATTCAGACTGAATAAAAAGACGTTTCGGAACAATGTTTGTCGAAAACAATAGTTATTATTTTCAGCTTAATTTAAGGAAAGTAGCGTTGGCGGGAAGAACTTTAATTGTTGATGAAACTTTTTTGTAAAGAATCAGCAAAATTCAAACTAGTATATGGGCAGATGGGATAATAATGATAAAGATTCTGCGTAATGGCTATTCTACATATTATTGTATGCCTCCACAATGAACAATATTTTTGCTTTATTGTTGCGCCACATCTATTAAACCGAGTACCTAGAAGTGACACATGAATCATAAAATTATAAATATATAAAGTCTCATATATAGCCCTTTATGGTTATCATTTTGGGGACCGAATTATCAGCGAAATATATTTCTGGTTTGGCATTCAGAGGACACAATCGCACTCTTGGTAGATTCAAAGTATGTGAAAGTAGCTGTAATCCGAAAAAGTTATTCTTGGACAATCTCGAAGAAGTTCTGAAGACGCGATCGATTTATTATTCCTTCCTGGATGTTGGCCCGCATCTCTAATGAGGATTTATCCTGCAGGTGCAACGACCAGTCTTTTTCTGTAGTCATCAACCTTTATGCTTGTGCATGAGAAGACTGCAGTGTATTTAATACCTGCTGTATGCCTTATATTTTTGTAACGTAACGGCCCATCTCCCCAGTGATAACCCGATCAGTCGTGTGCACCCCAAGCATGGGACGTCCTTCTTATCAGTTCTTATAAATTTTAAGGAATAATGTGTACCACTGTTCCAATTGTGTCTAATACTTATGACCATATTTTAGTATGATCATTTCTTTTATCTTTGGCTTATTATGTAATCTTTGTGCTTTTTAAAATATCCTTTTTCTGGCCACGAAAATTTGCAAATGGTTTGACTTCTGTGATTTGCTACCTTGTGTGGATCACGAGTGTGCACAGTCAGTCCATACCCATCAAGTGTCTAATAAATCTCCGTTGTACATGCCTCCACCATAGAGAAGTCTCACGTCCCACTCCTTTTCAGTCACGAACAAGGGTGAGTGAAGGCCTTCGGAAAAAGTGATTTCGAAGCAATTGAAAAAATCAACCATCATCGAGATGTTGTACATACATCAAATTCAACTATTTTCTAAAAACAAGTTCGCGCCTCTGCAACTTCCTTCGTTTTTTTTTCAAGTTGGTCCCAACAGAGTAGGAAAGTTTTTGCAAAACTTTTTAATACACAGTAGTACATAAACAAGGTTAAAATTATGCATTTAAGTATTCCAGGAACAAAAAATAAAAAAAACAGCACAAAAATGTATCCTTCTTTTCCTATTCAATTTTCGCAATCTCCCCCTCAAAAAAAAGAAAGTGCAGCTTTATGTGTAACGTGCCCATTTTTCGCAAAGGATAAAAATAAAAAGAAGAAGGTAGAATTATCATTTTTTTCTTTCCACCTGCTCGGGGGATTGCATAAGTATGAATTCAAAAAGTTAGATCAATCACACGTACAATTATAATGCATGGCTTCTTTCCAGCTTTCCTCGGCTGCATTTTAACCATTAATTACATCCTGTTCACGTTCTCTGCACTCTCAAAACGGAGACGCAGTCGAAGAAAGGAAATCTAATGGAACGATTTGTTTGCTCTGATTCCTTTTTCTAAAAGCAACAAAACTAGTTCACTGTGGAATTCCTTTTTCCCCAGGATTCTATTCCTGCAAGTAGATGCATGCGCCACGGGAGCACAGTTTTTGTTGATGGAATACCACCACAAAACGTGTTCCAATGATGCATAAAAGGCTGAAACAAAAAAAAATTAGCTTTCCATGTAACAAACCTTTTCTACCTTATCTATGCAAAAAAAACGTGGTTGTGGTTGTGCATTGTTGCTGTTGAACAGGTATTTCTACGTTTGATCAAGTTTGATAAACTCTCAGAATTGTTATTTTCGTTTTACATGAATTCCTCGTCGCATTTTGTTACTTCCTATCCAAAAATATATTCTACCACAAAAGAATGCACACATGAAGCATGTATGAACCAGAACTTTTGTCCCACGAATTACATGTCCCCATGGTTTCCTCCGAATTTTCTTTGGAAGAAGAATAAGGAGCGGAGACACAAAAATACAAGGGCAATATTCTTTTCCAGTTGGCTTAACTAAACAGAGAGAAAGAGAGAGAGAGAGAAGGAGAGTCCCTCATCAACTTGATCACCATGGTTTCCACTTCCCATGTCTCTTCGCTCTTTTCCCGTGATCACAGTGATCAGGAAAACACGCGCATTACCTACAATATTTTTTGTTGACTCACGCTGGATTTT
>JAHZNF010000866.1:0-10781 GCA_027744215.1 Troglopedetes dispersus
AAATTATGTATGTGTGACTTGATGCTTTCGAAACTGGAATCTTATTAAAATGCCGGCTTCAAGTTTGCAATTTTTAACTGTAATTTAATTACCTGTCTGATTCAATCAAGATTTTATTTGTTCTACCTTCAAATCTAAATTGCTACATTCATGCTTTGAAATTCCTTTAAAAAATATTTTTTCAATATTCAATCGGAGAACCGATCGCTGAGACAAACAGATTCTTAATTGTTTTTTCCCCTTAATTCCTCATGAGCAATAATTACTGCTTTTTATTCCTCATCATTATAATATCCGTCCTCAGGTGGCATCTGTTTCGAAAGATCATCCACGTCCTGATAAGCAACGCTCTCTGCTAAGTTTGGGTCATCCGCGACTCCAGCAATTTGACCTTGCTCCCGACCAGATCGAAGTTTCCGAGCTTCTACCATGTCCGTTTCCAGAATGGGTTGCTTATCCAGCCTTCGTAAATTCGGATTAGCTGTCAACACTTCGAGTCTACAAGTAATTTGATGCAAAGAATTTAGTTAAGTCTGACGAGCTTAACAAATTCATTTTTTTAAAATTACTTGTAAAAAACTCTCGTTTTACTTGTAATCCTCAAGTAAAGCGATGGGGTTTCCTTGCAAAATTATGGTTTTCACAGTTGGGGCATTTCCAATCATGATCATTTGAGTATATCGTCGCAGATCATTATCTCTGCAAGTGTTTTTTAACGGAAATTTATTTTTAAGTTCCTACAATTTTATTTCAGCCAAAAGGAAATAATTATTAGAATACCTCAGGTTAACATATTCTAGTTTCTCGAAAGCAGGGAAACCCTCCAAGCGTGAGATGCTATTTTCGCGAGCATGCAAATGTGTCAGGTTAGGGCAGCCGTCCAGTCCGGTCAGATCTTTTAGTTCATTTTGAGCCTTTTTTTATCAAAATAAAATTTGCATTTTTTACGGTTTGGTTTCTTTCTTCTTTTTTTTTTAAAAAAAAAGTTCTGTTCTAATTTGGCAAACACTGTGCTAATGATGAAGCCATCCAAGTTGGCTGCATAAAAAGTAGAAAACCGACAAAAAGATAACGGTCAATTCACGTACAATGTACAGTCGCTGTAGCATGGGCAAGTCGAGACCAACAAGACTTTTCAGCTTGTTTCCTTTGAGTTCGAGAACGGTGAGCCATGGGCACACGTCAGAAGACATTCCATACACCTCCTCCAGGTTGTTGTCTATTTTTAACAAATAGGGTGCAACAAAAGTGGAGATTTGTGTCGGAGCAATGACCGTGGAATGGGGTTTTAAAAAGTATGTTTAAAAAAAAGATAAGCTCACCAGCGAGATGCAAATACGTTAGGCAATTTGTGAATAAGCCTTCGCTCCGACTAATCCGGTTCTTTCGCAAACACAGGGCCTGCAATTAATTAAAATTAATTAAAAAGCACCAATAAAAGGTAGTTCTGAAATCAAGTTGTTAGGAACTTATTTGATAGCTCTGGCTCAAGTTTCTACCTCCCCACTACTGATCTTTGTTGCATAATTAAATAGTTTTTTTTGTACGAATGTGAATATGAATTTAAAATTCATATTTAAATTTTATATTTATATTCATATTAAAATTTATCATTAAAATGGTTGCCAACAAATGCGCTCTAATAATAATTTGCTTTTATCGCACGAATGATTTTGTTATGCAATAACCTGTAAAAATGGAAAGTCAGGGATTTCTGACAACGACTCGATCAGGTTGGATTCCAAGTTTAGGAACAAAAGGTTTTGAATGGCGGCAATTGACTGGCAGCTTTTGAGCTTGTTCTCTCCGAGATCGATAACTCGAAGATGGATATATTTTCCAAGCAGGTCGATATTAGTGACTCCCCTGAAACATAAATGAATTCACATTTGGGGTAGCTTATTTTAATGAGCAAGTTTCACTGTTTTTTAAGAATATTTTAATAAACAGCGACTTTTTTATGTTGCACCTACTGATTCCTACAGTCGAGTCGACTGTACGCAAATTCAAATGTATCCAAAGTCCTTGCCACTCTGGAGAGACCAAACCGAATGATATCTCGAGTCAGTGGAGCATCTGGTAAGGGCTTAAAAAATTTTTTTTTATCAATCTTACGATGCTTTGGTTTGTGAATCCAAATTGTTTTTTAATGTTATTATCATTTACCGCTTCTTCCTCTCCCGGTATTTCCTGAAAATTTTCACCATACACTTCCTCCAAATACTCATCCTCAGTAGTAGTCTGATATTCAGGGTCAGTCATATTTTTTTAATTCAAATTAGACGCAAACTGTTATTAAAAAGGAAAGGACTGTTCATATAACCAACAGCAAGTTGCAAAATATTCCTGAGTCAGAAATCTTGACCAAAAGTAGCTTATCAAAATGTACCAGCATTTTTTTTTGAGAAAGGTATAGGCAGGACAAACACTGATTATTATGAAGATAACTTCCAGGAAACAAATTTATGTTCCAGTTGTCATGATCTCATTCAAGTACGCAGTGCCTTATCTTCTCGTTTTCAATTGCCCAGTATGCCTTGCAGTTTGCATGAAGCGTAGCTAAATTGACTGTAGAATAAAATTATTTATTTCAATAAAATAAATTACGACCAGTCCACTTCACGTTAATAAATTATTTACAAAGTATTGCACATCGTCATGATATAATATACTAGGTATAATATGTTATCTGCTTTATATTTGAGTAAGACACTAAAAAACATAATTCTGAAAACTCTATTCGACCTTGATGGTATAATTAGGTGGGTATGTAGGTTCCATGTATCACAAATGGGATATTTTCCTTGAAAGTGGCTTTCCCAATTTCCTTAAATGACTTTGCATCCAAAAAGAGAAGATGGTCGTTTGCTTCCTTTCCCGTGTCAAGAACTGCGGTGACCACCACACCAGCATCTTCGTCTCCTTCATTCGCGTCAGGATTTTGAATAAATAACGGCTCCCCGGGGAAACTGGATGCGGTCCCTTGCCACGTTTTCATTGTCTTCTCCTTCAGATCAATTTTGACCAGAGTATTTTCGTAAAATCCAGGTGGAGCATTGTTTCCCGTCGCGTAAACGTATCTGTACTTTTTCCCAACGAATGCTTTGTTCAACTGAGAAAATGAAAAGACCCACAAAAAATTACTTTTCAGAACTTTTGATGATCACCATTAAAATTCGTGCGCTTAGCTGATAATACCTACCATTGGTAGTTCCAATCCCTTCTTAGTAAATGCTTCGGGACGCACAACCATTTGCTTCCCTATTCGATAAGCACTTGCAGTTGTGTAATCAAGTTTGACTAATTCCACCCCTTCCTTCACAGACATAATATTTTCCACAAGAGGTATCACAAATCGTTCAAAACTGGCGAACTCAGTTTCCATCTGGTGTCGGTCGGATAAGATCTTATGAATAAAGTTGGCATCAAAGAAGTCTCCATTTGGGAACCGAAACAGGTCCACAACCATATGCCCATTCTCCTCATAGCAGTTACTAATATGAAGGAACATGAAAGGCTCTTCGGAAACCACTTCGGTAGAGTGCACTTTTCCAGTAATCTTGTCCACAAAGTGGAACTTGTTTCGCAGTTCTGGTCTCCATTCCAGCCAGTCGTGGAAACACTGCCCTTGGGAGAGTACCCCTCCAAGAATTTTTTTAATGTTGAGAACGTAAGGCTAGTAAAGTAATATTGAGGGATGTAATTGGATTATCTCATATTTACTAATTTGCATAAAGCATCAAAATTGTTGTGAAGTTTATCACTCACGAACCTGCTCAATGAAGACCAAATAGTTGGAAGTAATTCCGAAACTGTGGTGCATGCTCAGCATACTGGTAACCTGACTGGATATGGTTGAGAAAATTTTGGCTTTCTTCAGAATCTCTTTAGTGGACGGCTTCCCGGACATAGGAGGAATCTTGACGAACTGCAAAATAAAATATTGAGACAAGTTCTTGTTAATAACGTCTTTTAAAATTGCTTTTCCACTTATAACAAATTGTTACTTGAGGCTCACATTATACTTGAGTCCAGTTAAGAAGGAGGATCCGATCGTGTAAGTGGTCCCAGTTTCATCAGTAATCGGATGTGGACACCTAAATTTGTTTTTTTGGTATTATCATCATCACGTCTGAACATTCCGAATACTCTTTTGCAAATATGATGGGGTAAATTGATACATTTATCATAAGTGCTTATCATACGTAAAATTGAGTCCGAAGATTTTGTTCGTGTCAAATTTCGTTTGTCCCAGTTGAAGCGTTTTGTAGTCAAACTCACGGAAGTAGCAGCTCTCCCCACTTACGCAGTAGTTTACTCCCAAAGGATAAATGGTCATATTGTGATTATCAGACATTTCGGGAATCTGTGAATACAAATATATGAACTGGAGAATGCGGAAGAATTTATAATGACGACACTCCATTCGAGTCCAGACATAAAACACTGTGGCAATCTTATCCTACACGCGAGCTACGGTAGGAATCTTTTCTCGTAAAAAGATTGCATCAATCACTGTAACGAAACTCGAATACTCGAATAAGCATCCAGCACACTCGAATTTGAGTGTGCTGGATGCTTGCAATCATTTTGCAATTTGCACCACCTCAGCTTTTTAAAAAGTACTTTTGAAGCATTAGTTCACATTCCATTTTCTTCAATTTTAACCATTTTTTCCTATCATTAGAATTATGGAGCAGAATACAAAGACGCACCAGTTGAGGTATGACTCTTGCGAAGAAACTCTTGTTGGGATCCTGCTGTGCCGGGGTGCCATACTCGCAAACAACAGGTTTCTCAGCAGCATTCGCCTATTAAACAAAATAATGGTAATTTCTACTATTAAGTCAATTTTAATAAAAAAAATACACACGAAAGAAGAAGCCATTTTCATGTTTGAATGACGCCGTACCCGCTTGAGCACGTCAGTCTCCAGATATTTCTTTTGGAATGTGACGGTGCTACCATTGGAAATTTCAAATTTCGCCTGCAGAACAAAATTCACAAGAATGTTTCACACTTCATTGCTAAAAATGAACTTAATCATCACTTAACGAAAAAGCACTTGGACGCAACTGAAACTGCATGATTATTGGATTGTGGCCATAATAATTCCTTGTTCCTTGTTTCTGATCAAGACAGGTTTTATGCTATGTTAAGCGTTAAAGTAACTTACAACACTAGAAAATCCGTCAATGAAGTGGCGCATGGAAAATCCCTGGAAATGATACTTGCCTGGACCTGTGTCAACAATTGGAATAATATGTGCCGATTAAATTACAATCTTCAAATACTCACTCAGTCATAGCTTTTCATGTTTTACAAACAATTTTTACAATGAGCATAATTGTAACAAAAATTAACCGATAAGCATATCTCCTTCAAATTTCACTTGCCAAGCGGAAGTGCACTTTTGGATAAGCTTCAGCCAGCTCACGTTTGCTCACTTCCAATTTTTAAAATATTAACAAAGGATGCTTACCAACTTTCAGGTATGTTCCATTAACCCACGAAGGAACCTTCCCTTCAATTTTAACCTCTTCCGGTTTCTTGGTTTCACCCGCATTTCCATACAGTCTTGTGAGGTCTCGCTGTGGCATTGTTTTTTTTTCACTCACTTTTTTATTATTGGCAATAAAAATGGCAACTATACACTTTTCTGAGCTACTTTTCTGTGGGTAATTTGAAACATTCAACTATTTCAAACAAAATATATTCTTTTATGAAAAGTAAAATTTTGTTGTAATCAATCCAAGCACCTTATTATAAAACTTACTTTTTTATGTGTGTGTATAATTCAGAGACTTGTAAACCTTCGTTATGCTTTTTTGAGCTGATCTTCACGAATGAAAGACTCTCACAATTTCACTCCATCTCTTTGTTGCTTTTCGTTAGATCATTGTGTGAAGTGGACCGGTGTTACGCCACTACTGTAGCGAGATGGTCTTAAGTATCAGTGTTTTTGACTCAATCGTGAACCACCAGCACCACCACCACCACAAAAACAGCGTGGTGGTTTCGTCGATATTACACTACATTCCACATTGTATTTTTTTATTAAACCGTCACTAGCTATATGCCTCGAATTAGGCGTGAAGTAGTAAGTGTTGCTTATTTGCTTGCAATCATAGTTTTTTTTTATTATTTATTTTGCAGGATTGGTTTTTACTATTTGTAACAAGTGCAAACCATAAATGAGGATTTCACTCTTGCTTTTTTCCGTGTGCGTGTATCAACAATGTTGATGATAATACTACCCAAAAGGGAATATAGAATTTTTTTTCGTACCTCCCAAAATATTAGAAGACTTTCATTTTAAAACAAATCTATCTCAGCTAATTCCTGCTCATGTTATATTAGCACAGAGGAGGATTTAATAAGAACCACATCCTTTATCGTTCCTTATCATGGCACACACGGAGACGCTAATGATGAAAAGTGGAGGGATTTACTGAAAAAAAATATAAGAGTAGTGCACACACACATGACGCTCTTGACACATCACATAATACTTCATAGTTGTGGAGGAATGCAGCAGCATCATGTCAGTGACATGAAACCACGCGATAATTGTATGTGTGTGTGCGTGGTAGAATTATTTTTTAAAGGGATGTGAGATGTGAGTTGGATTTTTTTTTGTTTTTATTATTGTTGTTGTGAAGCGCTCTGGGGATAAAGTAGACACAAGGACTTTGCGCAAAAAAAATGTCAATTTTCATCTTTGTGGCCTATATCAGCAGGATAAGGAAAACCACTAGAACTGCACTCCTTTTTCCTTCATTCTTGTTTGGTTGGTTGAGCTGAGAGGATGGAAAAGAGGCAGTTCATTCATCTTATCTGAGTCATTTCGCAGACACGACAAAATATAAATGCACGTTGGAGTCGCTTGTATGTGTGTGCAAATGCAGAAGGAACGGTTATGCTCGAAAAATGCATTTCAATTTTTGATTGCGAACAAAAGTTACTTGTTGCTCGTATAGGACATCCTTATAATTGCGACGACGCACAGCTTAGAGAGCAACATTGTCAGTTGCCAGCCACCTCAAAAAAGCAATTTGGGTCATATATTATATACTCAACCAAAAATGGTTTCAATTGGACTTAATAAAAACACGCATGTGCAGGAAGCCATGATTATAATATGACACGTACATAATTATACTTTTTGTCATTTACACCATTACATTCTAAACTGACTGTGGTTGTAAAGTTATATAAGGTCTGCATACATGCATAAAAGCTGTGCGCAAGCCAAACAGTTAATAATTTGCACATAACATATGTAAATGCGTTTTAAAAAGGGAAGCGGTAAACAAGATAAATATAGTTGCTCTGCTCGATTCGTGTGGACTGGTCAGGAACTTATAATTTGCACATAACATATGTAAATGCGTTTTAAAAAGGGAAGCGGTAAACAAGATAAATATAGTTGCTCTGCTCGATTCGTGTGGACTAGTCAGGAACTTATCAAGTTCGGTGCAAACATGATGAAGTATAGCGCATGAGATTCTGAATAAAAATCCAATCACAAATTAATTTTTTACAGAATTGAGTAAAAGGAATATCTTTTTGAGGGAAACTTTTTTAATAAAAAATCATTATTACAGGCTCAATACACGCAAATTTACCACATTGTCACCTTTTAATCTTACCTCATTAACTATAACGTCAAATTTAATTTGCACAGCTGGGGATTTTCCTTGCATGAACTCTGCTTGTTTTACTATACAATTCCTCAACATAATTCAATGTACATTTGAAACCTAATGTCGAACGTGACTTATTGATACACACGCACCAANCAATTCCTCAACATAATTCAATGTACATTTGAAACCTAATGTCGAACGTGACTTATTGATACACACGCACCAATATAAAATGTATTAATGCTATTCGAACATCCATTATAAGGGCCCTGTGGCTTTTTGCGAATTTGCGATAAGTACAAGTGCCCATCAGTTATATTAACATAGACTACTAAAACAATGTAGCCACAAATATGAAACAAGAAAAGATGCATACTTGGCAAATATACTTTTGCAACACAATAAAAAGTCATCCTGCTGATTATTTAAAAAGAATAGCGTGAAAATTACAAGGTTTTTCAAACGTGGATACATTGTTGTATGTTAGTTTATGTATTTAATGACCACTGAGCATATTGTACCATGTGTTACGTATAAAATGTTGTGTCTGTTAAATTTTTAACCGCACTGTTCTATAGGATTGAATATTATGGTGTTGTGGCTGAATTTAGGTTACCATTACCAAGGTGGACAGGCCGGACCGTATGTGTTTGAAGATCTTATGTAGTCGCCGCAGCATCAGTGATATTTTTTACTGTAGGTGGATACCTATTTTGTGCTCCAACTTAATATACTTCTGAGGATGGAGGAGATTTATTGGTTCTTTGCTTGTGAAGAGTTAATAATTGAGCGATAGAGATGGAACTGTTTTATATTGTTTTTAAAAACTTGAAAAGGTACCGTTCAGTTCTGGTCATTAACTGAGTAAATAAATAATGATAGAACATCACGAAATACGCGCCGTTAAGCCTTTTTCTTACATCACCACTTACCTGCTCTTTTTTTGTCTAGAGAATGATGCACATCATAGATGAGAGTGTGTGTATTGATGAATGACGTCTTGATGCATTATGTTCAAAAAAGAATATTTCTTCGTTTCATTTTACTCGTGTGTCTGAAGGTGAACCAAATGCAGGGGCGCAACTTTATGCTACACACAATCAGTCGTAACCTTCACCGCTTATCATCATATAATGCTACATACTATTTTGTCTATAAGAAATGCACACTTTTTGTTAGTTTTCGTTTTTACGAAATACTTACCTTCCCTTGATAAAAGGCAACATTGTGTGAATTTTTTTTTCAATTAGCATCTCCCTGCATAGAAGATTTTGACTTTAACCCTGGATCGAGTTAAGTGAAGTCACATTTGCTTGAGTGAAGAAGAAGCCTCGTTTAAAACGTGCCTCAAATTTGTCTAATGACGCATAATGTGATGATAACTCTGTTGAACTCTCGCCGAATTTTCTTTTTGTAGGACATATCTAATCTTGATATGAGCACATGGTCAGAATTGAAGGTGAAGATGGGGATGGATCTCTAATGTCAAAAATGCAAATTACGGAAGGAAGGTTACAAAAGTGACAATGACATGAAAGAATGAAAGGAAGATAAGTATTTATACACGCACATTATTATATTGCTTCAATTCTGTCTCTCTTATGGTGTGTGCATAAAATATTCGTAGTGTTTGGGGGAGTTGTTGAGGTAAGACAAAATAGGATAAATGCATAATATTATACGTATATTATTATGCACACATTAAGTCATTACCACTACCTTGTTCTAAACCTGTACCGGTAACCAACCCTTTACCAGAAGTTGTTACTTTCGTATTGATTGTGAGAATGATGATAACAAGAATACAAAAAGAAAGGGAAATCCTGTCTCTTTCTGTGGTCACATGTAAGTGTCCATCATAAATTCATCTGTCTTGTGGGCTTCATAAGGATCTATTACTAAAAAATTTTATTGAATTTTATAGTTATTTTCTTTTGCCGAATATGCACATCTCGTTGAGCTGTTCATAATAATTGACTCAAATCACAGATGAGCATCAGAATGGTATAGACTTGTGAAGGAAAAAAGGTCACGGCTGCATTCTACAGGAGATCGTTTTTAGGTTACCTATATCTGCCAAAATATCGAACACACCGGTAGGAACTTTACGTATTCACACAACAGTCGTGAACGTGATATGCAAGATAACCAGTTTTTATAAGGAAAAAGGAATGATTTTGAGGAGTATCGCGGAGGGAATACCAAATGACATTGGAAGATGACTTTTTTTGGGGTTATACAATTATTATTACTGCCGTGTGCAAATTTTTTGTTGGTACTGCAAAACAAATCGCTTAACAATTTTCTTGTCTATGAAAAGTGCACATGCGCAAAAAAATTTTAAGCATGGCTCCATCTTGCTCCAATGACTTAGCGAAACGAATGTCAAGAGAATTGGAGCTCTTAAGTTTTAATTAACTGATTGTGCAACACCTTTAAGCAATTTATTTACGATGAGTATCAAGTATTCTGTTTTTTATTGAAACACTATTGTCTTCAATTTAAATGTCAATTGTGTGTAGCCGATTGGCCCTTTCGCGCCAGGATGACCTTGAACGTTTTTTTTTCATCATTGAATGTTACACAATATTAAATGCACCATCATCAATCATGAGATTTCATGTGAAATTCAAATTTTTTTTGTGATCTTAATTTGAAAAAAAATATTCCCCAAAACGGATTAAATCATGAGGGTGGTCCCATTTAAAATGCCACCCATAAAGAAATCCCTACTGCTTCACTTTCACATGTCCTTAATTGTTTATTTGATTGTGGCCGTAATTAGTGTCTCGGCGGAGGAGCTTCAGGATTATTTTACTTCAGCCTTTTACGCAAAAAACAAAGTTTACAGGCATGACCTAACCTGCCAAAGTGTAGAATTTGGGAATTCCCCGCAGATAAACTGTGCTTGCGTGAGTGGCCTGTGAGTAGACCCATTGTATACAAATTTTCAGCAAAAAAATAAGAAAGTTGAGCAGAATGACTCATCGTTTTTGAAAAATTATATAAGGAGTGATTTTTTTAAACACATATTTTGAATTCATAGGTAACCTAAAAACGATCTCCTGTAGAATGCAGCCGTGACCTTTTTTCCTTCACAAGTCTATACCATTCTGATGCTCATCTGTGATT
>JAHZNF010000867.1:0-10742 GCA_027744215.1 Troglopedetes dispersus
GATGGGTGACCGCCTGGGAACCCCGGGTGCTGTTGGTATATTTTTTAGATCTGTGTCAAATGATGAATTGTAACCACATAGTACACAACCATGAATTTTTACTCAGTGGAAGAATAAAGCATTAATTTTTATAAATCCAGAATTTCAAGTTAATGTAATTGGAACGTAAAAATATTTTTTTTTAGAAATATCAAATAAATTGTAAGATCAGAAAATATATCTGTTGTTTCACAAGTTTCAACTGATGCGCCTTTCTTTTTTTAAAAAATTACTATTAATTATAGCATCCAATATCTCTTGTCTATTGTTTATCGGGCAAGACTAAGATAGTAATTCAAATGTCCATCAATCAAGACGTAGATTTGTGTATTTTTTCGTGGAATTAAATTTAATATAAATGTTCACACACAAAGGTTTTGAATTTGGCCACCAAATATTTTTTGTTTCATGAGTTAATGCAAATATGGTCACATTATATTACGGTGGAAAATCGAAAACACCAATGAAGTTGCAGGGACAGCGCTGGTTAAAATTTAAAACTTTATTTATTTCTTGACTACATGATACATTAGTGCACAGATTAAAATCGTAACAAAAGCAACTAAATTATGACCTACATGGTTCATACGAAACTAGCTAAATAAGAAACATTTTGCGGACTACACATTTCTTAAAATATGATTAAATGCAAACATTTCCAAAATTAAAACAACTTTGCCATTTCAAAGATACAACCCATTTTGCAAAATGTTACCTCGAGAGTTAATCTACTTAACTTAATTAAAAATCAATCCGAGAAATTTGGCAAAATTAAAGCATTAAAGAAGCAAGATCTCTGTGTCAGTGGCGCGAACTTTATTTGGTAAATTGTAAAATTTATGTTATAATGTATTTACATATCTACTTAAACATTTTTATGTCAACTTTGTTGTTCATATTTTCATAACAAATATTTTTTTTACTATTTTTAACAGATTTGTAGAATTGTACATAGTTGTTACCAATCAACTATACAGAAGTAATAATAATTTGAAACAAGTAATAGAATTTAGGTGTATGTATAATATATTTTATAATATTCAAGTATTAGTCTTATTTAATATCAAAACTGGGTAGGAACAGAGTGCGTAAAAATTATAACTCTTCCGACACGCATGAAAATATTGTCCGTTGACACTATGTAAGTGAAGGTGAAAACCAAAAACAAAATATTCCCTATAATTAGGGCCTGCCCAAACAGATAGTATACACTTTTTTCTTCCAATACGAGAATACCGGGTTATTATATTTCATAAAAATAAAAGATCCGCATAAAATAGTAGCAACTGGTTCGGCTCAATTCTCATGGTTACATTTTTGTAACATATTTTACATGGTTTTCTACTCCACCCTATACAATTTTATGGACTTGTTTAAGGTGCAAAGTGCAAATATGTTTTTGTGAGATCACATGCATTTAACTGCTCTAGCTAATTAACGTTAATTATATGTTACGTATCTAAGCCTATCCAATGTTCGTAATACTTTGTTACATAATAATGATTTTTTTCCAATTCTTTGTTTCTGTGTCTACAAGCCAAAACGTGTTTTGATTAGAATACCATTTCACAAATTATAATTAAGTATTAGTTTATTTCAAATTATAGTGTGAATTCATAATTAATTTTTTAGTGTACACTCCGAATCATAGAAATTGTCTCTATTTCGATGTACATGTGCAAGTATGCATTGTATTATGTGTTTACAGGAATGCAAATATCAAGGAATGAAAAAGAAGTTGTGGCGATTGGAAATACTCTTTTTGAATTATTTATCCCTTCTTTCTCTTCAGATATTCCGGCATCACGTATCGTCGTATAGTTGTTGCTGCTGTGAGTTTGATGTCGATGACGCAATTCAGTTTACGGTGAAGGTTCTCATTTCTGGTTGTCCACAATCCAATCATTTGGTGCCGACATAGAAGCCGGGGACACTTCCTGCATCGCTTCCTCCAGGGTCTTCGGTCCTGTCCTTTTCTTCTTGAACTGCACATACAGAGAAACATGTGGTAAAATATCATGACGTTAATACAAATATTCATGAATGAATTTATGGCAGATTTGTTCTTGTGTACCAGTTGCGTAGTATACGAGTATAAAAATCTTAATATTCCATTCACAAACTACTGAAAACAAACAAAATCTTGTATGTTTGCAAGTTGCCCCAGACACGTGCGCTGTGCTTTCCTTCTTCAACACAATTTCCTTTTTCAAAACTACATATGTGTGCTAGTGAAAGGAATCGTGGAGCATCTCACGATTTCCATACAAAGCCAGTCTGCAGAGAGATCATGAATCAATCTTGAGATAAACAATTGAGTCACAGAAGGAGCGATATGTTTTCATGGAAGTGATAAACCTACAGCACCCGAAAATATTCCACATAATTGATGACGATCGTCTCATCATTTGTATACCAAAAAAAGATTCAACTTTCCGAAATAAATTTTCCCATATTTTCTCTTCAGGTTTATAGCGAAAAATCTTTTGTTGTTATCACTATCATTCACCCACCATCAATTTTGATCCAACAGAAACCTATAAACTACTCACTAACCTGATATGTATCATTTTATCCTTTTAAGAGTAGCGAACGACAAGAATGAGAAAGGATGCCACCTGGTTATGATCTGAGTTTTGTAACACTTATTCTTATGCAACATGAGTTTCAAGAAAATCCGAGTTTGGTGTGTTATATGCATTGTATCCTTTATGAGAATTGCTGGGAACACTTGAAAGATACGCAACTTGTCACGCAAGAAATTTCACCCTCTCCGAAAAAAAATATCTACAAAAGTCTCATGCTGGAGATAATGTTGCATATTATCCATTATTCGCTCCAACATTTTTTTCACTCAAAGGTCAAATGTGATGATGAAAGAAGTGTGGCTTCACAAGTAATCCTGCTCCTATGGTCTGCTCACAATAATCGTTATCGTAAATAGTTGTGAAGGGTCATCTGAGTAGGTATGCAACGGGGAAATAGCCTGCAATCATTTAACTGTCCATCATTTATCTTACAAGAAAGAGCCCCACCAGCCTCTATCATTGCATCGTGTCGGTCAGCGGAAGAAGAACGTGAAAGGGAGTCAGGGAACATTAGCAGAGGAATTTCCTAGAGCTGACAGAGCTCTGAACTGAACACACCGAAAGGAAAATGAATTGGGGTGGACCCACTTGTGCGTCATTGAAAATGTAATTCTCAAGAAAAAAAAACGTTCAGTAATGCAAAGATGCTTTATTCTATTCAATAGTTTTATTCTAGACTTGTTAATGGCTTGCGTTTCAAAGAAGAAGAAGGAGTGCTAATGAAAGTGAAAGTAAATCTGCAGAAAACACATAACAACAACAACATCGCAAAATGTCAGATGTGCGAAGAGATGCTGAACAAAATGAAAGAATCTATCAATGATATTCCTTTTCATGTTGCACGATATAATAAATGATGATCACAGCTTGATAACTGATAACTATGAAAGGGAATGGGCTCTTCTAATAACACCAATGATAAATTAAAAAGTGTTAATGACTCTCACTGAAATATGAGCCATCACGAATTGGATATGGCTGATTGATTTTTGTAGGAAATTTCCGTCAACAAGAATGTTTCTCTAGAGTATCTGATTGCTACCAACTATTGACTATCGCTGCCAGAAAACAGTTCCTCACTTGATATGTGTAAAATGAAAGCAGAAATTAATTGCGTATTTTCTAACGTATTAGTTACTAAATAATAGTTTTGATCAAATGTGCGGCATCACAGTCGACAAGCATTCTGTGAAAGTCTGACACGTCAGTTCATTGCACCATAATTCTTCGTACTTCCTTGGTAAAAATCTGTAGTATAACAACCAAATTGATACTTTCACGTTAACCTACTTGTTTTGATGCGCAATAAGAAAAAGGTTTGCGAACATATTCTTGTCTGAATTCTTTCTCCAGTTTAATAGTAACTACGACATTAGTATTGAGTGTTTACGTGGTCACGAGACGTGACAATGAAAAATTTATGAAAAATGTGAGTAAAATTCGTCGAGTAGTAAAACAAAATTTGCAAGAAAACTTGTTTGTAGTTGAATCTAAACAGATCTTTTTTAAGCATAAGCGACCCCAACCCAGCCTAAAATTTAATGTTAATGAAAATCGTTCATTCAAGCCATATCCCATTTCTGTAACATTCCCTTGAATGTCTTTTTTATAGGAGGGAAGCTGAAATAGCTTTATCAATCTCACTTTGTCCTGCAAAAGTAAACCAAGGAAGCGGAATTGTCACAACAGGGAGCTTTAATATTCACGCAACTTACTTTGATCCATCATGTTGAGCACGAAGAATACTTTGGCCGAGTTTCGCGAGGACCTCCAACACTGCTTCTGGGTCGTCTACCTCGATCAACGAGTCCTTAAATCTGAAAACAACATAAAAGTCATCCATTAAGTACATGTCCGCACGCATCTTGATTGTTATTGCGCTGTTTGAGACACAATCAAATAACTCCTTCCTGGTTCGAGGACACGGTCAAGTTTAGTGAAGTCAGAATTAGTAAGACAAAGCCATTTCCAAAAATAGCAACCACCATCAACATTATAATATTGTCTTTTGATAAGAGCCAAATGCCGGATCACATTTAAATTACAAAAAGCTCTTTCAACGGTTGACAAGGCTTTTAATCCATTCAAAAGCAATTTGCCATAGAGAAAGGATAATTTGGCATGGTCATGTGAGCTTTAAAATTACCCATCATTACCGTCTCTTTGCATATGTCAGCAGTATTTAGTAGCATCTTAATTTACCGTTTCTCAATGTCGACAGCGTAAGAAACATGCTTCGTGACAACGCTTTCGTGTTTTAGCCCAACCTTCCCACACGGACAAATGCCTCTGAAGTAGAAGTTTTTTTTAAAGGAGACTTGTGGTGAATGGGATGCTGGATGACGTAAATAGCATATTTTTCTGCCTTTTCCACCAAACACAATATCCTTCTCTGTCGCAAGCAAGCTTCTTCGCGAACAAAGAAAATGTTTTGAGTGAAAATCACCTATTCTGCCTTTTCCTTTAGTTGAATACAACATGCAAAAAAAACAAGGACAACTTTCCCGACGAAAAAAAAAACTTGGCCCTTTTCAGACTCTGAGAGTGATGCTTGAATGTAGTAGTAGGTATTCGTCGTAGATATATCCAAAGTGCACATTCACACGCTAAACAGAAAAAAAGGGCTTGCCTTTCCCATAACAAACACACCCTATTAGCTACTCCTTCTCGACAACAATAATAATGTTATTTTTTGTTTGTAGCGTGAGATGCGATTACTGCCACCAATATTGTATTTATATGGTATGACGTCGATTTGCGAGTCATTTATTGTTAGTTTCCAGATTAATCAGTGATGACGGCCAAAACGACACGATATTTCTCCTAAAATGATTAGTCAACAAGAGTTAAACACGACACGTGAATTACTTCCACGCAAGTAAGTCTCTCCTTAGCTTAACTTAAAAGTATATTACTTAGGTTTTTACAGAAAACTTTTTCATCTTTACTACCCCCTTTTCTCTAAAAAACAACTATTTTCAGTGTTTTTCTCGGTTTGTTATGCAGCCTTTTGTCCCATGTTTATTTAGCGACTCCTTTGATCTTTCCCTCTTTCCAATTGGGGAAACAACTCTGAGACATTTTTTTTCTTGGAAAGTCACCCGTTCAAAATATTATAAACGTAATCGTAATAAATACATAAGGAACCTATTAGATTTTTTTTAGGCTCTTCTACTCGCCCACTCCGTCTACTTACTGGTTGGGATCTTTGTCATGAAAAAAATACTGTTTTTGTATAACTAAACCTGTGACTTTCTCTGAGAAAACTGCTGGCTCTAAATAAGAAATATGATATAAAGGGAGTCCTCCAACTGGAAAGTGAACGCTGAAAGGACAACAGATTGATTATGGCAAAAATACATTCCGTGTAGGACTTTGCTTTCTTAATGTTCCGAAAGGTACAGGGGAATTTACTTGCTTGCGAAACGGTGATCTTTTTTATTCTTGCTTTTGTCCTCTCTGGTGAGGAAAAGAGCAAAGAATGTCAAAGGATTGAGTTGACTTTCATAACGAGTCTGCTAATACACACACACTTGCAATTTTTTGTCGGATGTAAGTAGGTAAGTAAAGTTGTTTTTTTTTGCTTGGTTGCAATGATATCATATTGGACAGGAAGGTTTGTTTGTTTCTCAGAATTTTTTGTCGGATTTTGTGTGCTCTCTTCCTCGTTTTCAGGCTTTATGACGCTCATGCTCGTACTAGTATTTGTACATTATGGAATAAAAATTTCAAGTAAATGTTGCCAAGTCAATACCTCCTAAAATGTTTGTTCATATTTATTGAACCTTAGATACACATGAAAGACCTTAGTAATGTTGAAGGCGGAGAAAGGGCAACAAACAAGTCAGGATTAAGGCAACTGAGTTGAAAATCGAGGTCCTTTAAATAACGAGGTCCACTGATGAGAATGCAAAATTCAGTTCTTTGATCATGGTGGTTGCTTTTCAAAGCTTTCTTGGAGTGGACTCCCCATCTCCATTTTCTATTTCATCCACGATTGAAGAAGTAATGAGGAGGGTGATGAGAAGAAAAGTCATTCGGAGAAAGTGCTAGCCTTTTCATACGGGTTATTATTTATTCTTCGTTCAGATGACTGATGATGGCCTCCCTTTTTAAAGGTTATATTTGCACTAGTAATAACTTCAACTTGATTTTGTCTCCGCCTCCTATTTATTTATATTTTGTTTCTGATAAATGAATTTCTGCTGAACCATGTGCGTTTTGGAGCATTTTGCAAAGCATCATGTCATCCACAGTTATTGCTAATTTGTGCATTTTGCTTTCTATATTCTATTAAAGGAATATACAATCACCACAATTCGCTTTCAAAGTGAAATATTTGCAGCATATTGGATTGATTTAACATTAACATCATGTTTGCCATGTTTGGGTAAACATTCCCACGTACTTTTTGCTATGCCTCACTTGTGGCAAAGTATTGCAGGGTATTTCTATGGAAATTTGATGTCGGGATTATTCAAAGAACATAAAATAATTTAATAATTGAATGGTTATTTTCCCCCACAAATGCACACGGCCATTATTACTTAGGGATGCATTGGGGCGTAAGTAAGAGCAAAGTATACGTAAAGAACTCAATTTAAAATCCAATTGTTTGGAGATGGTTTCAACTGATGATGTTTGATTTGTGAAGGCTGCAATCCTAAGAGTTCCAACGAGCCTGTTTTCTTCGAACCGATAACCTGCAAATTTTCTGGAAATGGCCATTTCCAATGATCAAGATAAAGAAGGCCTCTAACGACGTTTTACATGTTACCTTAATTGACCTATTATTACATTCCATCTCAACAATGTTCTTTTTTCTTCCTTACGCCGGTAATGGATAAGTTGGAAAAGATTAGTAACAACTTTTTTATTCCTTTTGACAAACATAAAAACGTGAAAAAAAATCTGGCACAGCTACGGGCAAAAGGATTTCTCCGAACCGAACATATTATTTCTCTCATGTAAGCACTACCAGATTCGGATGGAAATTATATCCTGATAGTAGGAATTCATTGTTAGTCTATTACGCCAATTTGGTGAATGAGTGTGTAATAATGGCTGTGTTCCGACGTGACTTTCCTGACTGCCGAATACACAGTCTTTGTTTCTCTTGAGTTTATGCTTCAAGTTTCCTTGTTCCTCCTCTTGGCAGCAACATTTGAAACGCAGTACCGGCAGTCGCCAGACAGACCAGACACTATACTACTGCAACTTATAAATAAATTGTGGACGCTACCCGACTGCTCCACATATTTCAAAAGGGACAAAACAAAAATATGTTGTTAACAGTTTCATCACGCAATCGAAAAGTACAACTGACCAAAGGGGAAGTGCAACCGAAAAGGTAAAATTTAGGTCAGGCTTCTGAAGATGTCAAGATATTCAAAAAAAAGTTGTCGGTTTTTACAAAAGGGAAATCAAGAATGTAAAATGGAAATTCCTAAAAAAAATACCACCCGCGAGATTTCCTGACACTCTGCTTTCCGAATTTCAAACCAAGGTGGAGGAGCGAAGGTAAAGGCCATGATTCCACCCTTACCCCATAAAAATTTGCGGTGGTAATATTCGGGGAATGGTAAGACTTCAAGGTTGAATGGAGACGCGACGGTTTTTTTTCTGAACTTAAAAATATCTTCATGAATATGAGGGAGAACAGTGAAAGCGAAGTGCTCTCTGCTCATTGAAATCTCAAATCTCTCCCTTGTGTCATTTCAGCGCACGCAAAATGAGGGTAATACTCATAAAAAATGTAAGCCGCGTGCCTCCAGATTATGACGGAAATGGTTTTAATTTATCTGAGAGAAAAATCTTAAAAGCAAATTAAGTCGCTATACTTTCACCATTTTACCAAGTAAATATTACATATAAAAAATCTGGGAGTAGTATATAACTGAGCACTCACTTCAAAAACGTTCAACCAGCAGTATAACCTGCTAAAAACTAACGCAGGCTTACAAAAGAAAATGAGACTTACCTTGAGTTAGTGTAGACAGAAGGATAGTAAGCTGGGCTCGCATAGGTTGACTGCAGGATCACAATGAGGGTGACAATACATCCAGTCACTGCCCATATTGCTCCTTTATGCATCTGAAAAGGGAAAAATAGTGTGAATCTTTGCAAATGAACAACAAGAAATGAAAAAAGTGAAATACTTAAGTTTAAGGAAGTCATAACAGAATTAATACAGTTAAGATGCAGATTTAGGGAAAGAGAGCCAAATTGTGGAAGTGTAAGAAGTGTTCGGATGGGAGCCGTCCAACTCAAACACTTGGAATTCTGCACTAATGCACGATATTCTAAAAGCGTCCCGTAAGTTAAGTAAATTCCAACGCAATGCAGCGAATGCTTTGAGCCAGCATGTTAACGATATTCTATTTGAAGCCAACAACAGAGAATTTCTATTTGGATGTGTGTAATACTATTACTGTTGTCCCTATTCTCGCTTCATTTTTTCGATCCGACAACCTTGTATCTTTCTAATAAAATCTTCTGGAAGAAGAAACGTATGCTAGCATTTCATGTTGACTCGTTGGTGTGTGTATGCTTTTTGCAGTAATGATGATGATAAGCATGTAGCAGATCACGTATCTCACAAAGTCACCGAGTGAGTGCACTTTCCGCACGCTTCATTTCCCACCAAGATTGCATTCAATGTGTCCCCAGTCACCCACACTTCACTGGAAATTTAGTGGGCGGTCGGGGTGCCAATGCTATTTGACCGGGGAAAATTACTTGTCGCACGCGATTTGACAAAGAGACATAAGGGGGAAGGTTTCCCCTTTCTCAGAAATTTACATGTTCGCACAGTCCTTCACAAAGTTTGCTAGTAAGCATTAATCATTAATGACAGTGCGAAACCTACATACTAATCATTAACAATAATAAAAACTAATTGGGAAAGAGCCCACACAATTATCATTCCGGAGGTGGCCCGAAAATATCTGGTTACTCGTTGGCATATATGTAATTGAGTTAATTGGTCAAATTTCCTGGAATCCAGACACCAAGGGCAAATGCAATGACACCATTGAAGTACATTATCACAATTCAAAGTGACAGTGAAGGTTGATAATAAATTTTTGCGACTAGTAAAAAGAATTTAATCACAGGCAAGAACAATATGCACATCTGTGTGAATTTTCATTACTCATATCATCTGTGACACGTATAAGTTAACTAGGATGAGACATCTGAAAATTTATGTTCGCAAATTAGGAATCTCCAACTAAGGGAAAATCTCCTAAAGATTGTCAAGGAACTGTCGATAAGACATCGGAATTCTTTTATGCTTGCAAATCACGAACAAAACAGAAACCTATTAATGTCAACTGCAACACCCCTAATTGTAATTTCACTTTAGTCAAACTTGTTGACACACCGTGGGAGCACCTCGCGGCAACACTTGGCATTTTAATTTCTGAACGGTGCCGGAGGTTGTTTCAGAGATTCAGAAGGAACACATATTCTGCATTTCCTCATTTTACTCTCTTTTGACTTTCACCAGATTTTGGAAATCGTTTTGTAGATTAGTTTATGCTCTGTGCTACCTTCTGACATTCTTACAGGACATATGTTTGACAGATGAACTAATTTTGTATTCCTTATGTGGCCACTAGTGGTGACGGGGAAGAGATGAGGCGTGAATGCGAAAACAGGGGAACAACTAGTGAGCCATCTGATCATGGTTCAACCTCGCATGAAGAAAAACGACTTCATTTGTTATATGGCTAACGAATTTTTTTTATAATCTGTGATAAGACTAAAAGTTCACCATGAAACGTGTACATGTAGTTTATAAGTATAAGTATACGTCACGTTTTCAACTTACCGTGTCGAGAAGTAGAATTTTCGGGTTGCGCCTACTGCAGTTAAGATAGATGAAAGATGAAACAAAAAAAGGAGTATGTGCAATGACTTCGCGGAAGTAGGAGAGCACACCACACTTCAAAATATCCGGAGAGAGCTCAATGAATATTATTATCTACAAAAATATTCCCAGTATCTTTTCTTCAGAGTTTCTCTGGAGCACTTGCTTTATTAGGACTACGAAGTAGTACTATTGTTTTTCGGCTGGTAGGTGTTTCTCCGGCCGGCACTGGGGCCGGCACT
>JAHZNF010000869.1:0-11313 GCA_027744215.1 Troglopedetes dispersus
GCGATAAAGAATACAACACAGTGCGACCATGATGACGGCCCAGCAGTGATACTTATCATGCGAAACATAAATATATAATTCATATTTCGTCTGCTTCTGCTGCTGTATTATTTTTTTCGTGCGTTTGCAACTTTTGCTACTGCAACAAAAAAAATAAACTTACTAGCAAAACGTTTTGTGTTGAACGTAACAGTATTTTAACTGTAGCAGCACGGCCCAAGCAAATATAAAAACGTGTCTGCTATTTTCTCTCTGTGTGTGTGCTCAGCTCAGAAAAAATATGCTCATTCATTTCACTATTATTATTACCCATCCTACTACTATGTTCTCATGAACAATATTGTGTTCAATATTCAACGATAGACGATGAGAAGAAGAAGAGAAGAAAAAAAAACATCAACATAAATAGCATGAGTGATGATGATGAGCATGAGCCGGCATATTTTTTTTCTCCTGTGTGCATAATACATTTTGTTCAAATATGTAGAATATCTAGACACACCATGCTTTTTTATACTCAAGGTAGGCCACTTCCCTTCAAATAATAGTGTGGTGCGCACACGGTGATGTGAGTGCATATATTTTTGTGTGTATGTGTGTGCAACTGCTGACTAGCTGCTGTGTGTGTGTGTGTGTGTGTGTGTGCATAAATACTATTTTGTATGGCGAAAAAAAAAGTAATATAGAGGATGCTGCGGATAAATTGATGATGATGATGAGGAATGATCGAAGAACTTCGAGTGACTGACTTAGTGAGTCAGTCAAAGTGAAGTGTGAGTAGAGTAGAAAAAGAGTGTGTGGGATGATGAGTTAATTCCCTTTTTTATAATCATATTTTTTCGTGCTTGATTAAGAAGAATCAGGAAAAAAACGACGAATAAGTACATAGAAGCTTAAAGAATATTAGTGAGTGAGTGCATTTGTTATGAAAGTTTTTGTAAACGTGTTTGCATAATACAACACGGTTTGGTTTTTTGTTTCACATGTAATGTAATAACATTATTTTTGTGTTGATGATTCTTTTTGGAACGGATCATCATCAGCCGTTTCTTCTTGTCAGGGATGTGTCAACACAAGACAAATATATTTTTTGACACATGGATAAGCATATTATTTCTACATGAGAAGGAATTGGCGTAGTCATCAATATTTTTTTTGGTTTTCTTGGCTGGAGTTTGTGTTTTTCTTTTTTGGAGGAAATGAAGGAATGAACGAGGTATTTTTGCGAATTGAGCCGAGAGCAACAACAATAAAGGAGTATCTGTGAGGAGGAAAGACTATTTTTGGAGCAACGATCAAGAAACATACATGCATTCTGCTGAGAAGAGGAAAAAAAGTATCTCGGAATTAGCTAAGCTGGAAAAAATTATGGCATTTCAGTCAGGTTTTTCTTGGCACAGGAGAGTGAATGAAGTGAAGTGAGTCCTCGCAAATCAGACAAAAATATATTTCGTATCATGGGACTCGGTGCAAACTTGCTCCAGCTGAAAATGTTCCCGTGCTTCAAAATGGAGCTTGGTGGTAAAAAGCGTGATTTGGGCTGAGAGAACAAATATATATTCCTCTGTAATTATTGACACAACTTTACTAGAAAAAAAATAGTTTTTGCGTCTAGTCTGACTCCGGAGGAGGTGGAATTATGTAATATTGTGTCCAGTTCAAACATTATTTTTGGAGCATCTTCTTCAATTCCAAAAAAATCTTCTTCTCGTAAAACAATATGGGTTGACCATCTTCTGATTATAACTTTTCAATAATATATTCATCTGGAAAATCTGGACAACAAGCATCCCCAAGAAAAGAAATTTGGGAGAAGACAAAAGATTGATGAAGATAATTTGAGTCATATTAGGAGATCCCGAGCGTAGGCTTGATCCGCCCAACACACTCACTTTTTTTCTATTATTATAATAGTGCACAGCACACACACATACATGTGATCGTGTGACCCAGAAGGTCGGTTTTCCTTTTCTTCGTCAGTCAATTCACTAATAAACGAAACTAGCGTTCAACAATACTATCCAATTGTGTTCACACACATTACATACAAACATATTATGACCCAACAGAAGACAAGATGGACAGATTGGATTTCGTGTTCTTATTATTACACATATTTTTTAAAAATCCTGCTGCAACAGAAATGTATAGTAGGGTTTTGCAAAAGGGAACGATAAAATAATAATGATGAGCACTCTGTACTACCAAAAAAAACGTGCTTAACAAGCTATATACGAGTGTGTCCATTTTTTTAAGAGAAGGAGACAATAGCTTGCATAGCGAAATATTATTATTATTATATTATATAGCGATTTTTTTCTTGTGAGTGAGTGACTGGTACTCAATAGGCACCTCCGAAAAAGGCATGGACTTAAAAAAAAGTGGCGAAAAAAAATTTTGTGTTGGCGGTAGAAGAAGGAGAAGTTTTATATTTATTTTTTTGGAGCTCTGTTGTGTGGTTGTTGTTTTCTTACGAGTCTAGCTGCCCTAAATGTCTTGTTTGCAACTCATTTGTGATTTGGAAGTGCATGTGAAAAGGAGAAGTGAGTTTTCTTCAGAAAAAATAGGAGGATCAAATATTTTTCTTTCAGGAAAAATATTACAATCCTTTCATATTTTTATGAAACGCCGGAAAGGTTTTCAAAAAAAAAATAATAAAGGAGCCATCTCGAAGAATAAGATAGAAAAAAATTACGTCATAAGAATATAATAATAATCGTCATCATCAACACGTCATTATATCGTCATCTTTTACAGTGTGTGATTTTTTAAAGAATATTTTAAGTTAGGGTAGGGATTTTAGGTTTTTAGTTGAACTAATCGTTTGTGAACACATCATCAAAATACTCATTCCGTAGGGAACAAGCATCGTGGCTACGAAAAGGCCGGAAAAAGGTATTTGTGTGAAATGGACATTTTTTTAGATTTGTCGATCACAATATCTCTTTCTACTATTATCTTAATACAAGTGAACTTGATAAGTGACTTGAAACTTGCTCAAGAAATATTTAACTTGGATGCATTTTTTTATTTCACATTTTTGAGACAGGACGTGATAACCCAAATTTGCATATTTTTGTTAAGTCGGACTCTTAGAAATCAGAAAATTAGACTATCATATTAGTAAACCTTATCATTTTTTGAGTCGATATGTAGTAAATTTTACTGGGACCAGAAAAAAAACAATAATGTTCCTTTGCTTCAATATGCAAATCAGCTAAGTTTTTGGAGGCAAGTTCAGGCTTCAGACTCAGGTTTTTTGCTGTTGTGCAACTTGTAATTATAAGGTCCAAATATTATGCATGCAACCAAAATAAGTTTTTTTCTCTACTGTTGTGGCAATAAATTATCTTTTCAAGATGTGTCCTTATAATTTTTTTCCTTACATGAAATTCAAAGAGGGTAGGAACACGAGTGGTGAGTGAAGCAAAAAGAAACAAAATATAGTCTCTTTCATGTTCCAACTTTATGTCTTGTATACATAACACAGATCATTGTCTCCTTTTTTATCAGTGAAGTTCACTCACACATGTAATTTTTTTTTTGTTTCTTTACCCAAAATGTATACGTAGACTATACTTAATCAAGTTTACTTTTCTGCAGCAGTATTTTATCTCCATTATTTATAATACATATATATTTTCTGAAGATGCTTATCAAAAGGGGTATTTTCATTGAATTTATCTTGTTTGTGTCTTCTTCCTGTGTCCCAGCCTTTTCTCTTCAGTGACGACGAAGGAATCGAGCGACGAAGTGTGTACACAATTTTTTTGACTGTATAGATATATATTTTTCGTGAATAAGGAAACAGTATTCTTTTGAAAGTGTGTGTGTGTGTGTTCTGTGACCCATTCAAAAAAACGGGGAAGATTTGTATTGTTTATGCGTGAAAATAAAGAAGGAAAAAAAGTTGATAATCTGTTTTTGGCCCGTGGTTCGTATTTTTTTCTCTCGACGTGAGTGAGTGTGAGTGTGCTTGTGCACACTCCACATGAACCGAACAGGAAGAAACAGAAGCTATTAGCAGCATATCCCAAGTTTGTGTGCATAAAATACGAAATACGTATTTCTTGGCTTGCTGAACTTGAACTTGTACAACACTGCGTAAACTTTTTTTTTAAACGAGCCTCTGCGCTGGTTCATGAGTGCAGTATATGTTTTTTTTGTCCTGTGGTGTGTGTAAATCTACATTTATTGGCTCATCACCAAAAACAGAATATTGGGCAAAAAATAAGCTGAATATTTTGTACACTTTAAAGAAATCATTTTTTCCTTCTGAAAACAAAATTCATTCCAAAAAAAATTCTGTGTCCATAAATATTAGACTTTTATATTTTTGGAGACTTTTTTTGCTGTGACAAAGTGTATATTTTATCAGAGTGATTAACATTTAAGATAAATATATCTGAGTCTACATGTCCTCCGGAAATCAGGGCTTTGGCCTTGCTCGACGGGACGGTTATTATTGTCATCTTCACAACTGCTGAAAACAACTTGATCAAGATTCAGGGAAAATATTTACAGATAAGATTCTTCTTCCTCTTCGGAAATTTAAATGATGTCGGGCCAGACATATTACAAAGAGCGGCTCGGCTTCGATCCCCGTGATGAGTATAACTCTCATCACGACGGAGAGAAGTACGGGTACGAGGAGAGCCTGAGCAAATTCAAAGGTTGGTCTTGGGATTTGTGGACATATTTTATCAACATTGTAGGTACGGGCACCCAGTCAACAAAAAAGAACAAAAAAAAAGGATTTTCCCTTTTTTATTTCGTGTGAAACAAAAAAAATCAAGTGTGAACAGGCTAATCTATTTTGAAGGAAAGAGTGATTTAAGTCGTAATTATTTTTTAAAAATATAATCTGTGTTTTCTTTGTAAAGCCTCCTAAAAAGCTATTTTTTGGTGCAGAGATGCAGTTCTTTTTTTTAAAAAATTTCTGTAGCATGTTGATTTTTCTAAACAAGCGATTTTTCTTGCTGCATTCCACGCCTCCACTTTTGTGTGCATAAATAATATAGCGTGTAGCATTTTTGTTGTGTTTCACTTCACTTTTTCTCAAATAATGATTTGATTTTGATTGGCAATAATGAAGATGTTTGATGGGCTAATAACCATTGTCTATCTTATTATAGTTTTTTTGTGTGTGGTGTGGTACACACAAATGATTATTTCGGCGAGTGACCCATATCATTAAATTTTTTCACGCGGTGGTTTTCACAAAAATTTTAATTCTCTCTTTTTTTGCACTTGCTTGAACAGTGTCTAGTTTAGTTTTCTGCGAAGCGGATTTAGAATTCACATTTTTTGGGTCACTTTTCCTTCGCGAAAAAATACAGATTACCTAAGCTTTTTGTGTGCAGAATAAGTGTGCGTTTTTTTAAACGTTAAGAAAGATTTAAAAAAAAATAGATGCAGTTTTAGGAACCAGCAAGCGTTCACAAAATGAATGAATTATGGTGATGATGATAATGATGAAACATAGTATATTAGGAATGCAGTCTGTATTCACTGATGTGCATAAAAAATATTTTTGTAGAGAGCAAAAGGTGTAGGTGGAGAACACTGGTAATTAACTCAGATAAAAGTTAAGTAGAGTCAGCAGCCATCACCATCATCATCATCAACCTTGCTTCACATATTTTTTTTTCTTCACATGATTTACAATAGAAAATGAGGAGTTAATGGAGGCTTCAATGACTATTTGCGAGCACAGGTGTATATATTTACGTTTCATGAGAAATGATAAATGCTCACTTGGCTCACTTTTTCTTGAATCATACCATAAACTTTGCAAACCAAGTTAAGGTAAGTGATGGATTTGTATTTAGTAACCACACTATAATGGAGGAAATGCAATGAGCAAAAAAATCCGACTTCTCAAAAGAAAAAAATAATCCTTGCCATTGAATTTTGTGTGCATAAATGTGAGCCAAGTCTTGGCTACATTTTTTATTATAAAAAATACATGACGAGCGAATTAGAGTTTAAGTGGTAATTATTAAAGACGTTTTATTATTGTTCTGGTATGACTTCATTTCTAAATTAAAAATTTACCATCTTCTTTATCAACCTGTGCGCAAATGGATACGTATATTTTGTGGTGCGTGATTCACAAAAAAAATCCCCGCCAGAAAAGAAATAAAATTATCCCAGCTAAATTATGAGCCACCAAGATTGATAAAAAGTTATATATGTGTGTGGTTTGGTGCTTCATAATCTCTTTTAAAATTTACCATTGTGTCCACAATTAGTCCCATGGTTAGAAATGAATAATGAAAGAAGAAAAAGAGTTTAACGAAATGATGGTTTTTGTAGAGAATAGAAAGTTTGATAATAGAAGGCAGGGAAAAAGGAAGGAACCAAAAAATCATATCGGATGGATCATCATCATCTGAGCCGAGAGATTGTTATCTTTACACATTTTATGAATTGTTTAACATTGGATTGTTTAACAATTTTAGTTGCACCTTCTAAAAGCATACTACACTTTACATAGATGAGTATTGTATTTTATGTTCACATCATCGTTCTAACCTTGTTTACACTTTGGTGTTTCCAACCAAAAAAATAAAATGAATCAAACGAAGAAGCTTTCATGAAATCCCAGTAATGATGTTAAATTTTATGATGATGGCGCAAAATTAGCAGAAGTGTTTTTATAGCTTTCTTTATTACCTTTTTTATGATTAAAAGAAGTGAAAAAAAAGAAGTAGCTAGAATAGAAACAGGTGTGTGTACTCTGTGCACACACGACTGATCCATAATGAATTAGTCATGGCACACAACATTCCACATCCAAATTTTTGTGTGCAAAAAAGGAAACGTTTATTGGATGCCACCACGGTCGCCAATACAAATTCACACACAAAAAAAAATTCGTTTTCTCGGTGTGCGAATTTGTAATGAGAGAAACATGTATGTAATTACAATTTCAAAATGGAAACCACGGTCGCCAATACAAATTCACACACAGAAAAAAATTTGTTTTCTCGGTGTGCGAATTTGTAATGAGAGAAACATGTATGTAATTACAATTTCAAAATGGAATTTTTGTTCTGTGTCAGAAAACAATTTGGGTTGCAGTTGCCACCGTTTTGTCAAGTGTCAGCGATCTAAAAAACGGTTATCATTTTCGTGTATACCATTTTTTAGGTAGTTCCTGTTTCGAAATCCATTCTTCTGTCCTTCATTCCTACTAATTCCCAATAATGTTTCCATTCGTTTCTTTCACTAATTTTCTGTAGCCATTCAATCAAGTTTGCAAATGAGGATTTGAGACAGGTGGTGTTTGTGCACACGTATTTATGATGACTCGCAAATGAAGCTTCTGATGGATTTGATGATTTCAGAGAAGAGACCAAAGATTAAAGTATTATGTTTTTTTACCAAACAAGCATTTATTTTTGTAATCAGCTCCTCGTTTTGAAAATTGGACATGAGTGAAAAAAAACGTAAGCTGACATGTGTTCATCAGAAAGGATAATAAATTAGCGTTGTAAATTCATGTCCACATCAGACAAGACTATTTGAGTGACAAAATCTCAAGAGTGAGCTGACATTTCATATATTTTTGTTGCATCTCAGCATCA
This sequence comes from Troglopedetes dispersus, assembly GCA_027744215.1. Classification (NCBI taxonomy): domain Eukaryota; kingdom Metazoa; phylum Arthropoda; class Collembola; order Entomobryomorpha; family Paronellidae; genus Troglopedetes; species Troglopedetes dispersus. The sequence continues at coordinate 7,593 of JAHZNF010000869.1, forward strand.
ATTTAAATTGATTTAGATATACAAATCATGTCCATAATATAGAATTGATAACCTGCAGCAGTTATTATCTTTACCATTTTGTGAAATAGAAATTACGTAATTTTTATTGTTTTCCAGATCGATCACCACATCATTTCATTTCGGACTTTGGGCTACATTTATTTCTCACGGTTTTTTTTCAAGAACGTTCGTTAAACTCTATCAATTCATCTGTAAAAGTACAATTCATTTGTCAAAATGTCAGTGTCCACTTTTTTACATTGATAATCTACATATGTTCATCTAAGGTTTTTTTTGGTTGGACTTGAACCAAATATTAGGTAAACATATTCTTATTAAATATTCTTGTCGATTTATTTATTTTCATTTTGTGGACACATTCTGAATGCTAAATTCCTTTAATAATATTTGTTTTTTTACTTGATAAGTGTGCACACTTACATATACTTGTGTGCAGACAGATTACATTAAAAATACTTATGTACACCGAGATGAATTCCTTCTTTCTTCTTCCATTATCTCCTGATGTCATCTGGTATAATTTTTTTTGTTTCATGAAAGAAGTAAAGAAGGAATCTCCACTAAACCTTTTGTCATCTCTCGATGGGGTGTCCCCACCTGAATGGAATATATTAAGCTGTTCACTGTTGCAGAGAGCTTATTTTTCCCTATTGTTTTTACACAATGAACTGGTATTTACAAGAGAAAAATATTTTTTAGATAAGCATTAAAATGTGGACCTTAGCTAGGGCTCCACTAATATTTTTTTAAACAAATACTCGATTTAATAAAATGTGCTTTTTAGTTTCGACCCTGCTGCTAAAATCTGTTCTTTTACACTTCCCAAAAAGACAATGATTTCATTGTTGAGTTCTGCATACGAAATTGAAGACAGATTTTATTCTTGTGCAAAAAAAAATTAAATTGACACGTCACTAAACTCTGCTCACCACCGATGTGGTCAAAAAATGGGATTTTTGGAGTTTGACCCGGAGCAAAAGAATTTATACGTTTTTGTAAACTGCATTAAAAAAACAAAGGAATATTTATGCAAATGATAAGCGCCTTTTTTGCACCGTATATTTTGTGATTACTTCATTCTGGTCTGTCAGAATTTTAAGTTGAGATAAAAAGGAATGAAGTTGCAAACAGAAAAAGACTTGTGGTTGACGCGGTGCATTATTTAAAATAAGGTAACTGTAGAAGCCTGTCCCTTTTCTAAACTCAATATGACCACGACGGAACAATAATGGAACAGACAAAAAAATCCTTTTAAGAAAATCAAAAAAACCGTTTAGGGATCCGTATGAAATTTTTTTTCATTATTTTTTTCCTGATTGGGTAACAATGGGAGTCAACGATGCAGTAACAAAAGTGCATTATTTTTTCTCTCTCTCTCTCCCTCGTTCCGTGTATTTTATGATTCATCACAGGTGTGAGTCGCCGAAAAAAATATGTGCGAACACCTTGAATGAGAATCTTTATATTCTGTGCTGAACCGTGCAAAATCTGGCGTTATTCTTATTTTTTATCTGTTCTTCTGAGCCACACATTGTTTCCATTTTTTTATTTATGGAGCTCCATGCAAAATGCAACTTTTGTTGCATTCGATATGGATCAAAGAAAAGAAATATTATTTTTATTTAGCAGAGTCATTATTCTTTCTTCTGAGCTCAAATAAAAAAGATAAAATGGTTATTTGTGTCCAATAATAGTTGTGGTCATAAATGATTAGACAAGCACAAGATGTGATTGTTGTTGTTATTTAATGAGAATGGAGGGAAGAGCCCATTTGTACAGATGATCCAGATTGATAAGTTTTAAATATATGCTAAACACATCTGAGCAGAAGAGGTACAAACCGGTGATAAGCATCGGATGTGTGGTCAGTGGACACACGTAGTCATAATCATAACATTTTCTCTGTTGGGTCATCTCACAAGAATGAAAAGGGACATGATCAAAATCACAAATTGTGGTCAGCTCTATGAAAGCATTTATGCATATTATTTACGATGATTATTATGTTGCCGCTGTTTTTGTTTCTGGTCAGGGGTAGCAATTAAAAAAAGTATGTTTGAATATTTTTTTGGAGTCTTGTTAGGTCAACAATAAAAATATCAGTGAGGTGATTACATACATTGCGTGAGTTTTGGCCACAGACTTTATTTTTATATTTTTTAAAAGGGTAGTCCTGCGGTGTGAGCACACAAATACATATAAATACGTGATGATGAGAGAAAATGTGCTCACAGGTGAGGAGATGTTTATTTGATGGCCCACAAGAAGGTGGTCGGTCACCAGTGAAGCCAGTTAAAACTGAATATAATTTTTTGAACACGAGAACATTTTTAGAGGTTGGGTAAATTTTTTTGTAGACTGAAATTATAATATGAATAGAGCCAAGTGTTGATGATGATGAGGTCAATGGTAATTTAATATGACTTAAATTTTTTTGTATAAAATAAGAAGGATACGATTAAGAATTTATTTTCGAGAAACAGAATCCGCGTGACGGTATTTTTAATTTTTTGGATCGCAACACTGTTGCAGTTCCTCGTAATAATAAGCCAACGTGTGCAACATAATAATAATTAGCAGAGGAACAAAAACTACTTAATTTTCTCGGCAGCATCTGTTCGGCTTTTCTCTTCAGAAGATGTCAGGCCACACCCACGCTTCACTTCAAATGAAAATCATCTGCAAGAAAAGAGTTATTTTTTTGCCAGTGCAAAAAATTTTTTTTATTGCAGTTCTCTTTTCTAAAAATTATGTGACCTCGTATATTTGTGTCTGAAAAAATGTTTGTGGACATAAATCGCAAAGAAATGTACCTGAAGCCTCAATTACACCAGTGTGCTGTATATTATCCTTCTTTTAGAAATTTATGGATCATTTTTGTGTGTCCATTAAAATTGAAACAGTTTTTTATATGAGATAGTTTATAAGCGGGAAAATGTGGTTACATTTAAGTACGCCACAGGAATAAAATTGTCAGTTTTTATCCTCTCCGATAATATATTTTCTTGGAGATTATCATGATTTTTATGTGATCCAATCTTTTCTAAATCACTTTGAGGTCTGCTTTAGAAAAATAACGATGGTGGCATAACAGAAGAAGGCTAAGATATACACTATAATCGTTATTGTTATTGCTTGCGGTCAACTTGTTTTGTGGCCAGGAATATTGTCACTAGCTGCACGATGGTAAAACACTTCCAAACTAATTGTGTGTCCACTCTTGTTCACTGGACTGATTAGAGTGATGGATTTTATGGAGAATTTTTAGGAGACAGTTATTATGATCGCTGTGTACTTAAAATTAGTTTAAGCCGCAAGTGGCCATCTATCCACCTGCAAAAAATGTAGTGACCATCAAGTAGTGATAAGACAACCAACAATAAATTTTGACTGGAATGAGAAAGAATACCTAATCAAAATGGGGTTGCCCGAGAGCGCGCAACATTTAAAGACTGAAACATGGATTTTCGCTAAAAGAAGCTATGTTTTAGCTAATTTGCATATTCGGAGTTGAAAATTTGTATTCTTTTGTATTTTTTTAGTGTGACCATTTACTTCTGATAACGGGTGCCAAATAAATCGTAACCGTACAATGTTGATTGAATTTGTTTGATTTAAATTGTTTATTAATATTTTGATGTGTGTTAATGACTTTTTGCAAAAATATGTTTTTTGAAAAAGATGTTTAATTCTTGTTTTA
>JAHZNF010000870.1:0-14243 GCA_027744215.1 Troglopedetes dispersus
CGACACATTTAGATGCACAAACAACGATCGATTCAGTTGAGGGGTCCATGTTACTTACGATTTCAAGTCTCTCCATCTGCTTTCATGGTTCAATCGGTGCAAGAGTAGCGTAATAGAGTCAATAAAAAATTCAGTATTCAACATTGAGACTGACTCAATTCACTTCTTTTTCCAAAGCCATTTTGATGAAAGTAGGGTCCATGTACGTAAATCTATGTGATCATCATTATTACTTTCCAGTCTTATCACGAAACCTTATCAATGCTATTACTTAAAAGTAAAGAAAAGGACTTTGATTATAATAATGATGGGTCTCCACTGAGGACGAGTGAAACTGTTGCCTTGCTGGAGTCGTCAGTCGTCTGCGTTCCATTTCATTTAGCATTGCCGTGCCTTGTTTAGCTTCGAAAATTGAGGTACTTCTTTCGAATAAAAACATTTTCTAGAGCTCATGCCTTAGCAGGCTAGGTTTCTAAGAACGGAGTTGCTCCAGTTCAGAGAGACCCTTTTTGTAGACACTTAAATCTCGTAATTTTTACTTTTTATGACCATTTACGCAACTATTTGAAAATAGCGTGAAAGATAAAGGTCAGGGTGGCTGTTGCGTAATGCGTCTATTTGTGGACGCTTCATCTTCCAAACAACATCACATACCAGACAACACAAAAAAATATTTAAGAAAAGAAGAAAACATCAAAGTTGTTCCTTGTTTCCCTTCATAGAAGAACCACCTTCTGGCATCTTGTAATAATATACTTTTGAATGGGTGCCTACGCAAGCAAACACGCGAGAAGAGCATATTGTACTGCAAAGCTGATGATGCTCACACGAAGGATATAAAATATTTAAAAAGCACCATGTTATTATTATTATTGCTGGTCAAAAAGGAAACTGAAATCCTTGACGGAAGAATTAGAGGAACATGAGCTTTGCATTAAGGCAAAAAGGTTTTTTATTGAGTATCCTTTAAACACACGCTCTTTTTTGCTTGGTTTGTGAGACCCACAAAACCACAATTTTGTTATCCTAGTCTATGGATTCCAGTCTTTGAAAAAGTGAACGTTTCGTGCTCACATTTAAAAGAGTGAGGTCTCTTCTTTGAATACCCTTTTCGTTCCCTCACTCACTCAATTTGTGAATGTGTAATGCCTACTTAAACCACACAGTACTTAAAAAGAAATATAAAAGGATAAACTTCAAGAAAAGGATCCGAGTAACCAACGAAAGCACTATTTTACCACACAGAGTATTTTATAGGATTAACATCACGGTCGTGCTTTATGAAGACGGTTATTGAACATGCACTGCCTGTGACTGCGAGACTCTGGGAATTGCACCATGCCCAGGAAAAATATGGACCACCCTTTCAAACTTACAATTCCGTCTTTTTATCTGGATTAAAAAGAGCGGAGACCGCCAGATTTTTTTGTTGAGTAATAATAATATGGTGCAGATTAACGGAAATGACAACGTTTGAATGAGGAGAAAAGAGGACATAAATATCTTCTTGGAGTATTAATAATAGATAGATTGAGCAGATAAAAAATTTTTGTAGGGGTAACATGTGCATGTATCATTATGATTGTTGTTTTTTCCTGCAAGCGAAGCACTTTCCAAAATATAAAATATTTTTTGAAGCGCCAGATGAATGGACCATCTCTTTTATAAACAGGAAAAGGGCACACATACGCGTTTTTATTATCACTTGACTTTACATTTTCTGAAAAGATGTTTGTTTGGGAAGAGTTTGCTTTTCCACCACTGCTCTCAGAAGCCGTACACCATGTCTACCTCTGCCAAGGCATGCCACAGGAAAAAAGATTGTTTGGAGGATGAGACGGAGAGGAGAGTTCAAAAGAGGAACATATTATGAAGAGGAAGAAAATGATAGGTTTGCATAAAGGATACGGGGATTTTATTATGACTTGGTCGATTTGCTGTTACAAAACCTAACAGTTTCCTTTTCCTCCCGGAGGGTTGTTCTTCTTTTTACTACTTACTTTGGATAGTAGTGAACGTACCTAGGTAAAGTTTTTAAGTGCTTTGTGCGTTTAAAAAAGGAATTGGAACTTAAAAGTTGGAAATTCGAGTATGAAAACGTATAAACCTGAGAACATCATTATGCGAGGAAGTTTATAGACAAACGCAAATGTAGCTAGCTATATGGTCACACGCAACGCTTTATGGAATGGCCATATTAATGGAATGGTATTACCTTAAGGCAGGACAAATATTTCTTACTTTAAGTTTCACATGGGAGCCTTAAATGTTTGCTTTAAGACTGTAGTTTTTATTTGACTCCTGGTAAATGGAGGCATTGCCTTTCTTTGCCTATTTAGGTTGAGATACAAAATCCTTACTGGAGTAGTTGCCTCTGGTTGTTCTTTTTACATGAAAAAATTGGTCACTGCGGTTTTATTTAGATATTGTTCATTGCAACAAAGTCCCAACTTACCTCGAGGGGTCTACAGCTTTCTTTCTTGTGTTCCATTTCTCCAATAACTTTCTTCCTCAAGAAACAGCAAAAATTCAAAGTTAGTCTACCGAAGGTCAGATGCGAGTACATAAAAACCATTGTTATTGTTGCAGATGCGAAGCTGACGTCATTACAATTCTGTTTTATCCGGTATCATGAATTTCAAATAGAATTTTACAAATTAAAAACCAAGACCCAGGATCACTTCAATTATCTTTCAGTTGTTTAGCGTAATATGCTGTTCTGTCCAACCTTCTGGGCAAATCGGGATTAAAATATACCACCATTAATTAATTAGAAAGAGGAGTAGTGTAAGAATACTCATTGTGGGATACGATGTTAACCCTGGTGAAATATAAATCAGGAAATGAGCATCTTGCAATCAATAAATTAGGAAATTACAAAAATATAATTCCTTAAGAATTATTAAGGCATGAATTTCTGCAAAATTATAAACTAGCCAGAATGCCAAGAAACACTTTTGCCCAATGCCTTAACGAATTGTAACCAAATTGCCACACGCTCCTCATGCACTAACGACGCTTAGGATTGCTTTTGGAGTAAATACGCTTAACGGTTTCGCCGTTATAACGGTCAACATGCCCTGATCGTAACCCTCTGCATTTTTCCAAAATGGTTTATTTTTTCTCGATTTTTAACGATTGTGACTGTGACAGTATGTGCAACAGGAACGCAGCACTCACCGAAAGAATACTATTGTAGTTCCAAAGTCTTGAAAGTTCGTTCATCTCTTTTTATGCGAATGTGATTCGTACTTGACGGAGCGAAAAAAACAGGAAAGTGAATCTTGTCAAAATTAAACAACTTTTTTGTCTGACAACTTTAGTTTTTTGCTCCTTCGATATTCCCTTCCACTTTTTTTCTCAAGTTCTTTCTAACATTTTCATTGGGAGCCAACTCTGGAAAAATAATGAATAAGCGGGAAACTATGTAGTTTATGCGAATGTGATTCGTACTTGACGGAGCGAAAAAAACAGGAAAGTGAATCTTGTCAAAATTAAACAACTTTTTTGTCTGACAACTTTAGTTTTTTGCTCCTTCGATATTCCCTTCCACTTAAAAAATTCAACAACAAACAACCTCAGCAAAACCTTAAACATTCATTTCATGTGTCAAGAATAAAAATGGAAAAAGGAGAGAGAATTGGATGCTTTAATGTTGTCTTCAAGTTTGTGTCTTCTTTTTCGAGAAAGAATATATGTTTGTAAGTTTATTGGAATTTGAAATATAACTTTTTTAATATACCACTAGCATACATTTATGATTCAAGTCAGTACTTTTGACGAGAAAGAAACATGAGCAACTTCAAATGATGAGCTAACAATATAAATTTTTTGGTTTATGAGGATGACGTACAGAGAAGTGTTAATGCTTATTTGTGGAAGACACCAAGAGGACAAAATAAAATATTATGAAGAAACAATTTTGGTCAACCAGGAAAATTTATTACATGGTCTCATTTTCCCCTGTCTTATTTCCTCGTCACATCATTTAAATTGCAAAGGCAAGATTGGTTTGATTGGAGAAAATATAATAAAAACACAAAAGACAAGAACTTCGCTTGTGCTAAACAACAATAAAGGGCTGATTACTTTGATGGCTTAATTAAGTTAACTGGATGTTGATGACCGTGTCACCCTATCAACTCATTGTGAGTGCGTATACTCGTATTGTGAGTGTATGCGTACAGTATAAACGCGTGTGGCTCATTATTTTGGCTTTGGTAGCAATACAATATTGAGCTCAAACTACTGCTCTGGCTTTGTTGCAGATGACAACGGAGCGTCTTTCCAGCTCAATCGTACATTTTCTTCCTGATGGAGATGGTTGATAAGATCAATAAAGCAGGGAATGTGCAGCCTAAATGTACAAAGATTTTTTTATTCTGCACTAAATTGTTTTATTTTGCTCACTTCACATTATCACAATCCACCTCCACACATCATCACGGAGTTGATTTTATCAACAAGTAGTTCAAATACGGCTACCATAAAAGAACATTTTGGCGACTGTTTTTTGATGAATGTCATTTTGAGCTCAAACTACTGCTCTGGCTTTGTTGCAGATGACAATAGAGCGTCTTTCCAGCTCAATCGTACATTTTCTTCCTGATGGAGNCAAACCACCTCCACACATCATCACGGAGTTGATTTTATCAACAAGTAGTTCAAATACGGCTACCATAAAAGAACATTTTGGCGACTGTTTTTTGATGAATGTCATTTATTTGCCTTGTCACTGTTGTCAGTCAAAAGATTGTGCTTGCATCGCTTTCATGGTAAAATTGACTAATAATAGGTGAGCGTAGACGAACCTTGCAATAATACAAAGTTTTCTAATTCTGTCGTCTGTTCTTAGATAAGTCACAATGTGGATGTTATTAAAACTTTCAGTGGCTCCGGAAATATGCGGACGCCTACATTAATTGGAAAAGACATTTAGAAGTAAAGTTGACGACGGGATGGCGGCGGCAAAAAAGGATAAAGCAAAACATTTTTTCAAAGTTGAATGGGAAGGCACTATTCTAAACACCATTCATTTATTTATTAACCTGCACAGTGAGAATCTGTTTTTGCAACCCTAATACTATTTGCTGTAATATCTACATGTATTTTGCTTCATAAAACTTGAACTAATACTATTACCCTTCATTACGCATCACCCATGGAACATCATGAGTTCTGTGCATATCACCCAACTTTTATTAAAAGATTTTAAATGAATCTCAAGTGACAGCTTTAAATCATACAATTATCCTCCAAGCTCCGTCAAATCCTGCTAAAATTAAATTTTCTTAAATAAACTTCACAAACAAACATGTATTAGGGATTGACGTGAACCTGACTTGTTGGCCCATGCAAAAATGTGTTCACCCTTCCACGATGCTAATTCCATGTATATTTATTTACCATTTTTGTGGTGAGTGATTAATGATAGCTGTAATATCTATATGTATTTTGCTTCATAAAACTTGAACTAATACTACTACCCTTCATTACGCATCACCCATGGAACATCATGTGCTCTGTGCACATCACCCAACTTTTATTTAAAGATTTTAAATGAATCTCAAGTGACAGCTTTAAATCATACAATTATCCTCCAAGCTCCGTCAAATCCCCAAAAAATTAAATTTTCTTAAATAAACTACACAAACAAACATATTAGGGATTGATTTGAACCTGACTTGTTGGTCCATGCAAAAATGTGTTCACCCTTCCACGATGCTAATTCCATGTATATTTATTTACCATTTTTGTGGTGAGTGATTAATGATTTCGATTCTCGGATGAAAGGACGGACGCTATAAATAAACATACCAACCAAAACACGCAGATGCCGCTTGTACTCAAAGACAACCATTATTAACTCAAAAGTCAGTTAGTCGAGGGATTAGAACGTGGGAACATCCCTGATATTGGATATCCCCGGCCACACCACCATCACTAAGATATCACCATACTCAAAGGATTTCGTAAATATCTACGGGAAAATATGAATAGCATCTATGAATGAAAAGAAAAATGACGAGGGCTTAAAATTTAAGTTCACTTTGTAAGCAAAAATGCCTACTTTATTAGTGGGAGCATCAATTGATTGCAGCACATCATAACAACCACACTTGCACTTTTTTGTATTTATAAACCCACTATTGTCGACTTTTATCGGACAAGTTGCATGTCACAAACCTTCTTGGACTTGCCCAACACATTCATTTATTCTCCTCGGTGTGACCAAGCATGCAAAGTAACACAGTTACAGATACAGTATACATGCTATAGGCTGCTGAGTTACTGCATGCTTTAAAATTTTACAAATATATCAGTATAAGCGAAATCATATTTGCTATTATTCATTACTAATATGAAAATGAGAGTTAAAAAAATGAAACAGATAATAGTATCATAACTCTCAACACCGTCATAATAAAATAAACTCATAGCTCTTTTTCTAATATTAAGGATAATATGGCCTGGGTTTCAAGTAATCAGAAAATTTCCAGACGCTGAACTGCGTAATAGCATAAAACGTTTTACACGCTCACAACATTATGCACCCTTAATCCCACAATAAAAGTGAATATATATTGTGCAGTCATTACAATTACAATTAGCACCGCGATACGATACGAAGTGAGTATTCACCACCACCACCATGCTGCAACCATAATAATACATCAAATCAACGGGATTATGCAGCTCAATTATCTGTCTGTTTGATTGACAGCGGAAGCCACGGCCAGAAAAAGAGGAGAGTGGTGTTTAATGACCTTATCTGTATCTTTTTCATTTGCTGTGTTGCTGTGAAGTGAACCACTAATCCAACCGAAGCTTTTTTTAAAAGCTTACTCGAAAAAAGCCTGTTTAATTCCCACAATTTCAACGCTTATTTATTTCCCATTCCCACATGCGAGGAAAAAAATAAGAGGGAGAGGTCTGGAGAAAGAATAATAAAAATCGAAAAAAGTGGCAACACAATTCAATCCTAATTTTTTCCAACTGATATCGAATCCGTGTGCATGCAGGATACACCACAAAGAAAATGTCAGCAGAGTCGTATGATTATAATTGTCCAATTTTCCTTTCCAGCCGAAACATATTCATGTCCTAGAAAGGAGAACCTGCTTTTGCAACCGGGTTCCGGCTCATCGAAATAATAAATTTTCAAGTGCCCCACGAATTAATGGGAAAAACGAAAAGGGGAGGAAGAGAAAAGGGGGATTCTTATCAACTCTTATTTTCTGTCATTCATCGTCCACCACTGCCAATCGAAGCTGGCACAAGAGTCCTGGTATTTTTTCTCTCTGGAAAATGCAACCCATCTCTTCATATAAACATACATACACCAAGCACAACTGAAGTAGGAACATGATTGCTGAGCTTTGCATGACAATATCAGAATCTGGAAATAAGTGTTATTGTTATCTGAACAAAAAACCTTCCCTGACTTTCATGGGCAATGTTGGTAGTGCGATGGGAAAGTATATGAAAACCTGCTAAACTCCTTGTCTTGGCACTCATCTTGTTCTGTTCTATTTACTATTTTATTCAACATTTTTTGAGCTGCATCATCATTCGAGCCCTCTTGAGAAGAGACAGAAAGCCATTGTTTTGCGCTCCAATTGTTGGACTAGTAAAACAAACAACAGAAAGAAACTATTATTTTGATCTCTTGCTTTTCCGTCCTTTCCTGTTCGTGTTGGTATCTTCCTCTTTGTTAAAAGTTTTTGAGCGCACGAAGAATACGATAAGCTGGAGCATACAATAAGCAACATTCATTCAGGCTGCTACTTGTGAAACTTGAAACAACAGATATGCCGTTCATTGTGTTTCTCACGTATATCAGTATGTAGTAGGTACATTTGGTTCCTCTGTCTGGTCTGTTTGAATGAAACCGTTTACTTTGCAAATTGCTGGTTCCTTTGGTACGGGTGCAGAAAAGAATAAAATGTTTAAACATTATCTGGAACCTAGATTCTTACCACACAGACAGACTCACTTGACTTTCCCGTTAGCAAAGAAGCAGAAGTGTACTAAATTCAGTTATCAAGAAAAAGAATCAGAAATATGGCTCACATGATGGTGGCTTTCTATTTTGTGGTGGACTAATATTGAATGAGTACCGCACAGTGATGTAGAGGCTATCTCGTTTATCTTTTTCTGCTTTGGTGTCCAGAGGCAAAAACATGGTGCACAAGGATCTTTCGGTGACGATACCGAGTAGAGAAACAAAATATAATATTCATGAAAATCTGAAACTTGAATGAAAAGATAGGCAACAATTGTCAATCGTAGGCGGCAGTGGTGAATGAAAACAAATACAATCCTTTTTAAAAGCATTTTGGCTTAGAGCTGAACACCACCACCGCACCACCGGTGGTTTCGCGGCATCCCTGTTCTAAATCATTCTACATGGAGTCACAACACACGACATACGGTACTTCATTCATAATAGTAAATACAAACTACATAAATGGAAATATTTTTCTGTTTATGATTTTCTCCATTTTATTTTTAAAGTTTTCCATTTTCCCTGCAGGAATTGGTGATGGTGTTCTGCACTTACTACTGCTCTTTACTCGTCAAGAAGACACAAGGCTCCCTTGCATGTTTTCTTTTCGTTTGACATGCCACCACATTTCCTAGTTGAGAAGATTGTGCTCAGCCCTTGGGGTGTAAAGCCATATAAAGAAGGAAATTTGGTAAAGTGCTTCTTGCTTTTAGCAGATGATGAAGATGAAGGGCAGCTTGCAGCTTTATCCACATGGCTTTTGGTGAGTGGTGCATCCGGGGAGAATATGATTTGAGATAAGCACGACTACTTGAATCGGTTCTGAAAGCAAGTAAATGCAACTCGAAGGTATCTTGTTGCTTTGATCAGAGACATGATTTCACTGATTTTGAGTAAGCAGACACTGAATCTTTTTGTTTTGCTTCCCAAATTATCCAAAGGATCCAGAGAAATACCAGTGTCCACGCGGTTCAATCATGTGCCCAGTGCTCTCTCTAAATGTAACTATTACATTTACGTTTAGGGAAGTTTTTTTTGGAAAAAGTTGCACTGTATGAATGAACTTATTGAATTGTGTATTCAAAAGAGTTATTGCAAGCACCTGGTTTTTTTCCTATTAAAATAATTTCGGTAATTCCAAGTTGACACGATTGAAATTTCCAACCATCGCATCATGTTACTCTTAGCTCATGACAGGTTCAAAATCAATAAAACTTGTATCTTTCCTATTTGAATTCATAACGAAAAAGGTGAAACTACGAACTGGAATTGTGCGTGGGAGATAAGTATGGAAGGAATAAAATGCATTGCAAAACGGATTATGACGACTTCAAACAAAATTAGATCCAATAATCACATTACGCATTATATAATCCTCCCTCTGCCACTTTAAAATAATATGACATTGCGATGGAGCATTCATTAAATGAAACAGGATTTTTCGTCGTGTTTCAGACAAACGAGAATATGATATTTGTGAATGAAAAGAAAGGAAATTGTTGTGTTTCAATAAGGAAGTAAAAAGCCAGCCGTCATTTTTCATTTTTTGGCCTCTCCATTTCAAATTTTCAGAGACCTTAGTGAAGGCGAACTAATAAGGAGAACTGCACAACTAACTTATTATGCAATAATAAGTAACATACATATTTTTATGTTCTTCTTCTGTTATACATAGTTAATATCGAACGAAGCAACCACTTTCTCTCCACACCTGTCTGTACGTGTATTCCATAACCTTCATGCAAAAAACAGTAAACATGCAGAAAACATCAATCAAATGCACGAGATTGCGACTAATGTCTTCCCATTCCAAGGTAGATTATAAATGTAAACCAGTTATTTTTATGTCTGACTTCGTAAACCAGTGATGGGCATGGCATGAGTCAAGATTCTCGAAAATGGTTTTTGAATTGACCCGTTCAAAATGTAAAACTTAAACAAAGGCGGAAAGCGCTTTTCCACTGTTTTGTTTGTGAACAAAGAAGTAAATCTCCATATTAGGACCAAAAAAAACAAACCCTGTGCTATTTTCCCTTATATTCATTTACTCCTCATGCATGGCCTTCACAACCTTTTTCGTCCATCCATGATTCAAAGAAACTGCTGATATTTGATCTTTCCAAAAAAATATCCTTATGAAATTTAAAACGTTTTTCCAACGAGGGAATTTTTCAGGATTCTGAAACCAAAGGCAAATACACGCGAAATACTAATAATGCATGTACATTTTGGAAAATAAATTCTTCATGAATGAGTAATTTGTTGGATCCACTTACGATCCGAGGCCGGTGACATGCCCTCCAGTAAGTAAAGAACAAGTTCCTGACTAGCTGATAAAATATCAGATTTTCTGTGCTTGTAATATAAATTCTGGGACACTATGATGGTGAAGTATCATGTAACCAAAAACAGAGGAAACACCAGCGCGAGCGGACGTTTTACATTTTATGATGCATATTTACTCATAGAATCAAAAAATTATTAGCCATCTTAATGCATTCTTCTTTGAAAACCTTTTACAGTGATTGCGCTTAATCACCTGGTCCATTAGAGTTTTTATGTGGCTGAGGGACTGTAGAACATTTCCAATTATCTTTTGTGCATAATGCCTACTTCCTAAACCAGAAATCCCTCATGAAGATAAAACCCGATGATGAGTTCGTGATACAAAGAATGATCTTTAATTCCTTACTTTGTCCACTGCTTTAAAAAATCCTAGTTCAATTTTCCTTCGAATATAGAGCCAATAGGACCGATCTACGTTCTATATGAACTGACACTGTATTTTGTATGGAATCAAAATCCACTTTAAGCTTATTTCAATTTTTGTATTACTCTTTTTTCCCTGTCAGCACTGTTTGGTCTTAAAGTTTCTTGTGAGATAATTGCATTCGTAGTATTAGGACTGTATTTTTCTTTCCATGATTTTTCCCTTCATTGAAACTCGCTGAATCATCATCATCCATCAAAAACAAAGACACAACTTTCTGATGACGGCGGTTGATGACTACGTGAGGGAGGAGGGTAAGTATCCAATATGGTTAACTTTTATAAAAGACCGCACAAAATGCCTGTAATAATTTATATTGTTTTACTAAATCTCTCCAAAATGGCCATCCATCATCAACTCAAAAAATAATTTTCTTTTTTTTCTGACTGCGGGTGAAAGGAAGTTTCCGTGTGCGATTTTTACTCACGGTCGAACTAACACATGAAGTAAGAAATTTAACATTACAATAAAACTTCAAAGCATGGTATTTAATATGTATAAAAATGCGTGCATATAGTTTCTGGAAGTCGAAAACAAAATGAAACATTTAAGTCAATTGCACTTCTTTTGCTACTTCCATCCAACTTTGAAATGCGTCTGTATCTTTCTTTCTTGTTTGTAAATCTTCATGTACTTTTTCCTTTTAGTACAGAGTAGTTACAGTGATGACTCAAAATGAAGAATTAAAAAATGGTGCGCATATGCATGTACATCACGTTATCCCCATTTAAACCATAAAAGTGTGCTTGTTTGAAAACTTTTTTGTTTTAAGTATTTGTTGAAAGAAGGAAGAAAAATGCAGGATATTTCCCCTAAATTGCAATTCCCATTACTGCCATGTGCCACTAACTACCCCTCAGAGCCTTTCGTTTTAACTTTTAAGTGGATGCAGAATGCAATGAAATGAAGGCTTCATAAATGCCTTCTGCTTAAGAAAAAGAAAACGTTTTAAAAACATTCCTTGTCTCTGCTCTTCTTCTTCCTTTTTGGCGTTCCGTCATCGTCAGTTAAAAGTAAATACCAAAGTTTTTACAAAATGGGAAAATAAAATAACAAGAAGTCATGCTACAAATATCTCGGTAGCTATATGCACATATAGTTTTTAAAGTTTTCTAGAAAATACGTGGTAAATACCACCACGTGATAAAAATGAGCTGCCTCTTTATTAGACAAAAGTTGGTAGATGGAAACGAAACGACTATTTTGGCAAAATGAACAATGCCTGCCGACTGGAGTTGACAGTCGCAGTGAGCCAGACGGAAAGAGAATGACGAGTGTTGTTTTCATCAACAACACAACGACAAGAAAATTATGAGGTTTCCACAAAATAACCAAGTCTTCACTCAACCAAAAATCATCTTGAAAATGCGGAGATGAATTTCCACTGCGCCTTTTTGCGACAGGCCAGCATCAGTTATTTAAAAATGTAGATGGAGTTATGGAAAAAAAGCTCTTTGTTAGCAAGAATTGGCGGCATGGTGGTGTAACTTTAGGCTTAGGTGCGCAAAATGCAACCAGGCAGAGACATTTTCAAACGACTTTAGTTTAACAAGAAGACCTTAATTAAAAGTATAATTTTTACAACACAGGGTATATATTGGCAGACTTTTCTTACTTGATGGTTCTCTGGGGACTGTTTTGCTTTACGACATATATCACTCGCACTATTTTCTTACTTTATGTCAACAATTAATATTAATTAAGCGTTCAAAGAATTCTGGTTACCACATTTACACATGTACGACACTCCCAGTTCCAGTATGTGCCATCTGCAGAGATCTGCAACGAACCTCAGCACAACAGATCACCGTTGTATTTATGTATGTATTGCTCATGCACTCATGGAACCTATAGAAGAAGCATTAATGAGTTTCATTGCTACCTTTCAATCATCAGCTAATTACCGTTTGCATTGTATTAATGTCAACGTCAACGTTAATGTGATACCCGGTCCAGATCAATGTTTACACAGAATGTCCAACAACATGCTACTTCTCATGTCCTCCTCCATATAATCAGCAAATTATGTAAACACATTGACAACTGAAACGCAGCTGCACATCTGCATCATCATCATATCGGTGCAGGAAATAAATTCTGTTTTCCAATCCCTCCAGAGACGATGATGATTGTTATTAATGTACATAATGTAAGTACACAGAACACTCTCTCACACGTTTTTGATGATGACAGTCTTTAAAAGGCTACCTAGCTAACCTCTTTCCAAGAGAAAATGTAATTTTATAGCTTAGCCAAAATCTAAAGTCAACAAAATACGCGGTCACTTGTGAAGTTCTTTTCATGCTACCCTTCGACTTTTTGTTAAAGGTGGATATTTCCTTCAGTCATTACTCTAACTAAACAAGCCAACAACCGAAAGAATCAACGAATTGAAGCAGAAAGGCAGGGAGGGGTTCATGGCAAGTCTCCGATGATTTTTTTTCTCGTCATTAGCTAGAAAGTGGGGAATTGTTGTTTGAACTGATGAATGGTTTCGTCGGTACAGACAGACTTTGAGGGTAAACAGTGAAGAAGAGCCTCCTGCCTTGGTGGCACCGTGATACGTAAAAACAAATGTTGGCTTTTCCTAATTGCTTTGTTAATTTTTGTCGACTTTTCTCTGCAACAAGAGCACATGTTCTTCAGGGATTTTACGTCCCCACTTTACATGTGGACACTTTTGTTGGGTTAGTTTCTGAGTTTCTCGATTCATGCTCTTCAAAATCTCAGTATAACAGAATATCTTGAAAGGAGGTCCTTTTACGTAGCATTCATTCATCATTTTGAAATTGTGCATCATTGAATACCAAAAGGTTAAACCTCCAAGTCCAGTAACCTGCTTTACATGGTTTATCAAAAATTCACACTTGTTGCCAATTTACTTCTCACATTTCATTGTATTGTACACAGCCAATGTAATTGATGTGGATCATTCAAATCCTTAAACATATCATTGAAATTATGCGAACCGCACCTCATGAAATCGTTACTATATAGTGTAGTATATTTGTTTGAATGCTCCATTACATTGTACTGTGGTTGGGCTAGTCTGTTGTGCTCCGGAAACCGTTATGTAATAAAATTCCATTTTATATTCTCTTATTCGTCTACGTCGATGAAAAAATGGATATATTATTATGATTGAAGAAATGTATATTCGAAATTCTGGGTTCAGTTTTACGTACTGACCCGATAATCCAAAGGGATCTTTGCTGTTCAAAAATAATTAGCGAGTACAACCAACAATTGTATTACGTACGTATGTACCATGCACTGATGCTACATACAACCAAAAGCAGTTAACTTTCATATTTTCGCTGTTGATCTATTTTAGATTACTTAACGTTAGGGTAAGTAAAATTTTTTATATCTAAAATCAACGGACTGGGTGTTCATTTTGATAATAATATTTAATACTGTCGAGCTTTCGTTCAATAACACTGAACTTCTTCAGGACTAAGAATG
>JAHZNF010000871.1:0-15917 GCA_027744215.1 Troglopedetes dispersus
ATTTGGGAGTTTACTCTTTTTAATGGAGCATCACAAAAAATTTAGTCTTTTTTATTATCTTCGTCTTTGATAAGGTTATAGATTAATGCATCAACCAAGAAAAGAAGTCAAGTAGTCTGCTGCTGCTGCGCTGCGCTCCTCAACAGATCAGTTGACAGTCTCAATAAAAAAAGAGGTAGTTGCAGTAGCTAAACGGACGTAGGTACCAAAAATGCTCTGACGAAGACACAAAAAAATATTAAAACGCAACGAGTCAAGCAAGAAATGAAACTGCTGACGTTGCAAAAATAGCAGAGTCTTCATCTTCCCTCCTCAGCCGCAATCTTTTGATGCTGATGATAACATGGATAAAAGCGTGGAATCCCTGTTTTTTCCCTGATGATGTACATTTTTTTTGTGCGCACTCATTCTGAAACCATTTAAGTAGCGTTTTGCTCCACCACAGCCCTTTTATCAAAACGTCAGATGTTTCTAGAGCAGTTCTCTGGAGAATAATAAAATTAAAATGGAGCTGAATTAAGGAGCAAAAATTCCAAAATGGGATGAGGATGAAATGACACTTTTCTCATGATTTAACTAAAATCCGGCACACAAAAAAATCTATAAAACCTGATTTTTATTTAACAAGAAAACACAGATAATAAAAAAATTACCTTCGTCAGCAGAAGATACCTACCTGCTGCTATTTTTATGGATGAAGACAAGCCCGAAGGCGAAAGACATTTGAACAATCAAATGTCTTGTACGTAATATTTTTTGTAACTACTACTCAGAAACAAAAAAAAACGAAATTCATGATCATGTCGTTCAATTTTTTTTTATTTAACGAATAATAATGGAAAGTAGTCGTGGTGGATTATGTAAACAATACATAACTTTTACATGCTTTTTGCACGTATCACTCTGCTGCTGCACAAAAAAGGACCCAACAACAAAAATACCTACCAAAAAGGATTTTTTGTGTGCATAATCGGAGTGAAGATCAATGCAACTATTATTGGATTCGTAGGGTCGCCTAAAATCAAGATAAAAAAGTTCCGGCAAATCTTTGCAATCATGTGTGTGCATAATTTTTGCAATCGGCTGGAGTTGTATAAATAGTGCGAGCTTAACTAGCAATGATTATCAGTTTCTCTTGAAGTCTTCCAAAGCTCAATTGTATACTAAAACTTTTGTGGTTTACCACTCAAAACCAAAGGAAAATCAACATGTCTCGCCTTGTAAGTTTTCTCCTAAGAAATTTACTCTGATTACGCTAACATCTTTTGGGAAACCAAATTTTTAGTTTCTTTAATTTTGAAATTTTGAAATACAACAGTTTGCCGTCCTTCTCTTCGTGGCTATGGTTGTCGCCATTGCCTCTGCTACCGCGGCTCCAGGACCCCGTGCTCTTCCAGCTGCTGGACCAGCTCCACAATACTACTACGGATACCCAGCCTATGGTGGATATTATTACGGTTAAACTTGATTGTTTGAACCAAACACTCTAGGATAAACTGGCTTTTTACTGGACCTCTTCGTGTAAAAAAAACTTTCCGATAAAAGACGCATCAAATTTTATGTTTAGTTTTCAATCCTTTCCGCGGAATGTCAAATTACCATCCTTTGACGAATTCAAGATAAGCAAAAATTCGACCATCAGAATTTTGATTTCTTGAGTAATAAAAATTCATTTCCTCTTTTCATAATAAGTTACCCTTGTTTCAACACTGGCTCATTTAATGACTTCATTAAAACCATTTTCAGCACGCTCTCATCCTCAGAAAATGAAAGCCATTCATTTCATAAAAACAGAAACATAAAGCCGGAGCGTAATTAAAAGATGAAAAATCATCCCATAATAATTACTGATATGGAACACCATACACCATTTCCCTACTCTTCTGTGTGCATAAATATTCCCAGGGAAGGTGAGAAAAGTTTATCTTCCATGAAAGAACAACCTGGGAGTACTAAAATGTTCTTCTTGCTTCACCGCACACTCTCATCATAACTACAATACTTCGTAGAACGATTGTGTTGCATTTTCCTATTTATATTTTTCTCGCTCTTTTTTTTAGCTTCTCCACCTTATTCAGCGTTCACATGAACCAAATAATATAACTATTTTCTCACACCCAACATAATGTAACACCTCTCACTAATACCTTGCTGTCCACAGGAGAAAATTTATAATGGGAAGTTTCCCTTGCTCAAAATTTATGCAAAATAATATAAAATTACAGGCGACGAGCATTTTACCATCATCATAGAAAAGAGTTTATGTATTGCATCCACCTTACCTCCAAAATTTTTTTTACACATTTGCACACACACACAAAACATCTTTTTATAGCGTTATTAACCCGTTTTCCCTAAAAAAATACTCACTGTTGCGAAGCATACAAAAAAATAGTCTCCCGCAAAAGAAAAATATAGCGCAGGGATGGTGGTGGTTTTCTGTTGCAAAAAATATTCCTCTCTCCTTTTGCTTCTCTATTTTCCAGAGAGGAGGAAACTAAAGTAGTAAAAAAGAGGAGAAGAGTACTTTGTTGAATAGATCCCCATATCATCGTAATACCAGTAATGAGTCATAAATCATTCGGTTTACTGCTTACCATTACTATGCCATACAGGCTTTTTTTTCTCGCCGTACCATCGTGAACCGCTATCATCATGATCATCATCATCGTTTCATTATTACTATTATTATTATTATATTTCTTCTACTTTTTTTAGCATCGTTTTTGCCTTCTGAAGACGAAGCGTGTGTGTGTGCGAAAAATGTTTCGCTCGTGTAGATTTATTAGAGAACATTATTATCATTACGGTTTTTTTTCAAAGTGTAAAAATGAAAGAAGAAGAAAACTTTTTCCTCTTCTTTCCTATTAGATAAACCACACACACACATACACACATTAGCATTCCGAGAAATTGTGTGAGGGAGCAGAAAACACTCAGAGGAGAAGAGTACTTTGTTGAATAGATCCCCATATCATCGTAATACCAGTAATGAGTCATAAATCATTCGGTTTACTGCTTACCATTACTATGCCATACCATACAGGCTTTTTTTTCTCGCCGAACCATCGTGAACCGCTATCATCATGATCATCATCATCGTTTCATTATTACTAGTATTATTATTATATTTCTTCTACTTTTTTTAGCATCGTTTTTTCCTTCTGAAGACGAAGCGTGTGTGTGTGTGTGCGAAAAATGTTTCGCTCGTGTAGATTTATTAGAGAACATTATTATCATTACGGGTTTTTTTTTTCAAAGTGTAAAAATGAAGGAAGAAGAAAACTTTTTCCTCTTCTTTCCTATTAGATAGACCACACACACACATACACACATTAGCATTCCGAGAAATTGTGTGAGGGAGCAGAAAACACTCTCAGAAAAGAAAATACAGAACAACATCCATTCACAAAAATATTCTTCTGATGATGATGGTGGTACGGTAGTCAGTGGCGGTGGTGGTGGCTAGAAACGACGGTGATGATGATGATGACGACGAGAAAAATACTCAACTTGATGGTGCACAATTCACTTTCTCTTTTTAGCGGTTTTACACACACCCGAGTTGTTCACAAGAATTATACTCGAGGAGAACTCTCTCTCTCTTCAGCTTTCTCTCTCTTCTTTAAGCTCTTTCCGAAAGCGTAGATTGTTTCTCTCAGTTTTCGACTCGCTCGCTCATACCAGGTTTCATATTCCATCATAGAAGAGAGAGAATGGAGAGAAGTTGAAAAAAGTTTTGTGCTCAACTCCTCTCCAAAATGGAGTATATCAAGGGAGACAGAGACAAAAGGGTGAAGAAAGAAGTATCTCTTCATTTTTTATTCTTCCGAGAAAGACTTTATTTACACTAGAGCCGCACACAACAGCATCATCATTATCGTTGGTATGTTTTTTTGCTACAGCCGCCATTAGTTTTCGTAATGGCACGCGTAATAAACTGTTGTATGTGTGTAATAGAGAAATTATATTATAAAAATGGGTTTGATGCGTGTGGCCATAAAGCAAACAAGTTTTTGGTGGAAGCTGAAAGGAGAGGAGATATTAAATGCTGCTTTTCCCAGAAGTTGATGAATTGAAGATGATGATGCTGCAGTTTTTCCTTGTTTTTTTTACTTCCTGTTTTCATTTTTTTCTCTCTTCTGGTGGCACGCGTTCCCTTCTCTGGAAAAAAATGTTTTTTTTCTCTTGTGAGCATAATAATGGAGGAGGAGGTGAGGTGGTGGTGGTGGTGTTGTTGGTGGAAAAGATGATTCCTCAAATGTTTTCTTGGTTGCTGGACAAAATTGTTCTGTTCTTTTCTGAGCTTTCTTGCTGATTGTTCTGTAAAGATTTTGTTGGATGGAACAGTCTGTGCACATATTTTGAGATAAGACGAGAAGGAGGAGGCTCCTTTAATAGGATTTTTGTCCAAAAAGGAACTTTTCCCTCTCCGCATGGTGATAACAATAGTTGGTATTTTTTTTTGGTGCATGCGGGTCCACGACACAAACTTTATTTTTTTCTTCTGGTATAAACTTTATTCTTGTTGTGCTTGTGGGAGTTTTTCCTCCCTGAAAATGAAATTTCTGAGAGAGAGACGGAAAATTTAGGGAGGCAAGGCAGCCCGTTCTTGTTGTCGAAAATTGGGGAAAAAAAGTTCCCGGAACTCTATCACACAAGTGTGTGTGTGTGTACAGTGTGTGGGTAATGGAAGTTCTGAGTACTTAAATAAAATATGTATGAGCTTAAATTGTCAGTATGGAATTATTATTATGGTGAGTGAGGTGACGCAAAATTACTACGTGGAAAGCTGAACAAAAATATTATATACACAATAATAGTATAGAGACAAGGGGAACTAAATAGAAGAAAACTTTGAACCGTTGTGAACTCTCTCTCTCCTGGACAAAATTCTGCTCTTGTCGTATAAATTAATAAGCATATTAGATGGAACTTCTTCTGACCAACGTGTTTCATTTTGGCTCTCACCGGAAAACTAGCAAAAAAACCTTTTATTTCTTGCTTCAAAAAATTTGTGTATAAATGAACACAGAAAATACTGTTGTGGAAAGAGAGGGTGGAATAAAGCAGGGGAAAAATCGGAGCTGCCATAAATTACGATATTTTCCTCGTTTTCTGTCAAGAATTGTCCATAAGGATAAGCACTTTTTTGAGACCTGTCACACCAATCTGTCTGGCAGTCCCTTTCCTTTAAAAGAGAGGGTGGAATAAAGCAGGGGGAAAATCGGAGCTGCCATAAATTACGATATTTTCCTCGTTTTCTGTCAAGAATTGTCCATAAGGATAAGCACTTTTTTGAGACCTGTCACACCAATCTGTCTGGCAGTCCCTTTCCTTTTGTAATTTATGAGGTCACAAAATCTGGCAACAGCTGGACACCACTCCTCCTCCAGTAGCACCAGCAGCAGTATTACAGCAGTGATACCCCGCGTGCTTATTTTTTTGCTCTCTTCCAGATAAAAAATATTATTATTCTTCACAGAGTGGGCAAAAAAACTGTTGGGTAATGCATGGTCACCATATAGTAGTATTATGGTTTTTTTTCATCCGGGGGAAAATTAGAAAAAAACATGAATGTGTCATGTGGAGCACACACAAGATATTATTTTTTATTTTGGTGATAATGACATTTTAATAAATTTTACCTCCATGTGTGTGCATAAATCACAGGAAACATTAATATGCTTATGTTTGTACATAAATATATTTTTGTGTTCAGGTCATGGGAAAATGGATGACAGGAGAAAGACGTTCATCATCAGCTCAGCTCCACTGTGTACTTCGACCACCAACGTTGCCACTCCCACCTGTAAACTTCCCTGCTCATCAGAATCTGCTAACAACATCATGTCGTCCGCCACTTCTCAGCAGAGCGACTTGGAAGAGAGGATCTTCAATTCTTCTTCGGGAAACCACAACGGAGAAGATGACGACAGGGACTCCTCCACCACGAACAATGCGCCATTCATGCCCCCCACAACTGCCAGTAGTCTCCTCCTCCTCCTCACCAGTAACAACTGTGCTCATCCTTCTGGTGACGACAGAATGCAAGGACTTCACCACAGATCTCGAATCAAGGAAGAGCTGCTCCCTAGCTTTGAAGAAGAACACACTGCCGATAACAACTCTTCACCAGCGAGGAGGAGTCCAAAGCGGAGAAAACGCACCAGCTCAAGTAGTAGTTCATCAAGAGTCCCAGGTTCCTCCTGTTCCGCCCCCTCCACTTCATCAAGCTCATCATCCCCATCCAGATTTTTGCTCACTTTCTTATCATCATGTCACCTGGTTGAAGTCACTTCCCGGCTTGTCGTAGCCCTTGCGATCACCTCGCTCTTCCTTATTCTCGTGCACGTCATGCCAGGAGCTTACTGTTCCAGTTCAACAATGTCTGTATACTCATCATCATCATCTGCAGCGGTGGCGGCTGCCGCAGAAGCCTCGTCGATAGCCGCCACGTCGACGAAGAGGGCGTTCTTCAATCAAACCTTGCTGGCCCAAGCGAGTCATAGTAAAAGTTACAAAATGTTTCAATCTCTGTCTTCATCTCTGGCCAGTTCCTCCGAATTGAGTGGTGGCGGCGGTAGTGGAAGTGGTGGTGGTGGCAGTGGCTCCTCCACTACTCACCATCATCAACGAAATTGGCTCAAAACCAGGTGGCCAATGACTGCCAAGTCCTTGTCTTTTGTGAGTGGCAAGGACACGGATCAGAGTAATGGCGACCTTGTTCACACTACTACCAACAATGCGAATTTTCGTAGCGAGATGGGTGGTGATGGTGGTGGTGAGCGTGTGGGAATGGGCAACGGTAACAATAAACTCTACTCAAATCAATTATTAGGCGCTAACGTTAAAACTAGTAATGACTACGTTGATAATCAAGAAAGCGATATGGTTTCGTTAAGTAATAATAATAATGGAAACAACAAAAGTGCTAAAAACTCTCTAATTGATATGTCAGTTAAGGTGGGGAGGTCATCAGTACGGGAAGATAAGGCCAATAACAATAATAATAATTATGACTACTACAACAATGGAAACAATAATAATTACATTAACCGCTCGAATTATAACTACTATGATGTCCTCAACAATGAGGCAACCAGCAGCAGCAGCCAAAATCAGTCTTTTCCGCTACTCTTACGTAATAATAATAAGTCAACGATAAACAGTAATTCTAATTATAAGGAAATCATCAGTGACAACAACAATACTCAGCAGCAGCAGCCAACAATGAACCATGGTATTTATGAAGATAGTAACAACCCACAACACCAGCAAACTGATCCTGACTTCATTGAGATTACCGACAATGACGAGGAGGATTCCTCCAATAATCAGCAACTAAATGAGCGTGCGTCAACAGCCAAAATGGGCATCAGCACCAACTCCGGTGCTCAGAGTCACCAGGGGACGACCACTAATGGGACAACGAAGGCGGAGCGGGACAACATTGCCAATGTCTCGAGCACCGGAGTCAGGCCCACAATGGCCTTCACGAATAGCTACTTTCATGGACCACCGAGAGGCTCAAAGGGAGGTGATGGAGACATTTATGGAAATCAGGATCAGGACGAAATCATGCAGTCAGGTAAAATAGACACTTTCACTTGTTAAAGCAAAGGAAAATTGTAGTAGCCAGCAAAAATCTTTCTCTTTGTCTCCACAAATATTACACTGTGCAGTGCGCGCCACCTAGTTTATATGGACACACTTTATTCAACTTGCTTTCACGATGAAAGCTGTGGTGTGCTTTCTCCTCGATAAGCGGCGCGCTCAGCTTTCAGTCGCAAGCGAGCTCTCCAAGACAAATAAAGGAAGATTATTATTTGAGTTTACATACTAAACGGTAGAGGTTGAGTGTGAGTCAGTCAGGCATCATGAAAGAAGCATGAGACCGTTTTCCCCGGAAATGGTCTTTGGGGAAATGATGGTAATTAATAAGGAGAGAAAATCCAGAAGAGAAATATAAAAAAATTCCTGGTCAAAATGAAAACCATATTGAATTAAAGGAAGATTTTAGACCCATCTGGTCCACAAGGATTACTTACCAATTTTATTTTTGGCTGTTTACTTTCCGGAATTATTTGTTCCGGGCAAACAGCATAGCATTAAATTACGGAAAGCAGGCTTCCCATCTGCATTTAATCATTTGGATAATTTGAGTGAAATCAATCTAGAAAATTTCCCCCCGAGTTTTTCCTTGTATCAGCAGAAAAGTATAACCTGAACACGAACAAAATGAAGGTCTGGTTTGTGTGTGAGTGAGAGGGTTAGTCAGAGAGTATTTTTCCATGTGCAGCAGTTTTTTTTGTGGAGAGAATCTGGGTTTTCCATTCCATTTCATTTTATGCGATTTGACTTTCCTTCCCGTCAAGCTTTTTCATTAGCACCGGAGTAGGAGTGTGATTGGATAAGCACAAATTATATATATTTTTTTGCTGGATTCATCTCACTTTCATAGACAGCGGGAATTTATCACTGGTTTCCCATTTCCTTCATATTTATGCATGAATGACAGAAATTGAAGGATTTGCAAAAATGAGTTGAGGTTAGATGAATGCTAACTTGAAAATTTCTGTCTGACTCGCAGCAACACTGATTGAAATCCAATCTGAAATAATACGAAATCACTTCTGTGATGATCACACTATTTGAGAAAAACGTCATTTTGTGACAAATCTTTCATATTGCATCTGTACTGATGTGCTCACAATAACGTCATTACTTTACAAACGAGGATGAAATGTCACCCAAGGTTTGAAAATGCTTTCAGAGAAGAAATCTTAAAAAGTATTGGATTTCGTACCTGAGAAATTTTAAGGTTGACGGGGTATTTTATTATTGAATTTTGTTAACCTTTTAGAATTGAGTTGTGAGTCACAACTTATACCTTGTCACTCGAAATTTCGAGATCAAAGATAATTGATAAAAGTGAATAAGGTAAAACGAAAAAGACGATAAGAGCACTACAACGAGTTCTTCTGGAAAATTAAATAAAATGGAGAACAAATAGAATTCTCCAGCTTTTGATCCATCAATACTTCAGATGAATCTTGTCCACATAATAAATACATATACACACATTTAGGTATAATTCATTCATTGCAGAGGTTCTCTGTGGTCCTGTTGAGCATCAGCCGCGTGACGAAATCATGTTTCCCTCATTAAATAAACTCAATAAATTACACATTTGATCCTTCTCCATAAATCCTTTCATCGGTTACTAAATCTCCCTCTCTCTGAATCTCTCTCTCTCAGAATTCATTTCCTTTGGTGCGTGCATGGTCCTCTGATTCACTTTTTTCTTTAGACAAACCCACTTCACCACTTTTCATCCTTCTCATTCTCCCCTTGCCTACCTGTCCATGTGTATACATCTCAATTCATCACAATTTTTCCCTTCTCAACATGCAACTGATTTTGCTTCTCTTCACAGAGCTCAGATTCATAGAGAGTCGACCCTCCAGTAGAAAACAAGATACCATATTGCAGTCCTATTAAAGTCCTTTTTTCCCTAGACGATCTTTCCCACCTCCAATTTCGCTTCTAGCAACTGTGCACGCAGGGAAAAAGAGACAAACTGTTTGTTGGAGCAGCTTTCCCTGAAAATTTTTTTGTAGGAATGGGTTGATAAAAATGGAAAAGATTTGAAGGTTTCAAGAATCACTTGAGAAATATACCATGCCTAGCAGACTCAGGATTTTTATAGGATGCTAACACAACATTTATTTACCTGTCCACACGGAAGTACATATATTTGCGTGGTAAAGGTGTGCGAAAAAAAGTGGAGGACATTTTTTTTATCTCCTTTTGTATTCCACCATCATATCTTTCTTCCTTCGCATCGCTCCAATCACAATTTTCCAGTCATTCTCGTCAACTTTTTAGTACCCTTTTTTCCATTTTCTAGCTTTGTTTTTTTATTTAAAAGAACGGAGTCTTTTATCTGAAAAAAGTCAGGTGGAAAATAGTCTCGTCTTGGGTGCTACTTGGTTTCCGTCCTGCTGAAAAAAATTGAAAGGCATACATGCTAACAAGATTTTTAGATGCACGCAGAGAGAAAAAAAATAAACGGGAGTCACCAGGGACTTCATATATTTTTCTCCAGTTTCTACTTCATTCACAATTCACAAAACTGTATACCTTGATTAGATAAGGGTACGTTCTGAAAAAAAACTGATAAAAAAGTAGAAGCCCTTTCTCACAATTTGTTACTATACGATCACTTTTAGATCTGCGTAGTGTGCTTTTACTAGTCAAATTGATAAAGTCGGGTTGATAAAGCACTATATTACGTTTGCTACATGTGCACTATATACATTTCCGAGGAGGAAGTTTAGTTCGAAGAAAAAAAATACAAGGGCTTTTTTTCCAGAGCTGGATGGACTTTTTTTTGCAAAAGAGAAAAGAGATTGACATAAGTAGATTTGCAGAGGATATTGTACATACCCACGAGTCCTTTATAAATAGGAATGGGGGAAGCAGGAAAAAAAATAAGTGAGTAAGGATAAACACGTTATAACAAGGACGTGCTGCAAGTCAACTTTTCTTTTATTTGGCTTACCTGTGATGATGATAAAGCAAAACGAAGTTTTGAGGAAAGGAAAACTCTGCAAGTCACCTGTTTTCCTCCTGCTATATCTTTGTTGTTTCCACTAAAGCTTCAGCTATGAAATATATATTTGTGAGGTCTGTTATTATTTTCTCTCTTTTGGGTATTTGTTGTTCAAGGAGGAGGGGATGCATGAAACAAATTTTGTACATGAATTGTTCACCCTCAGGGAATTATGCGAAATAAATTGCTTGGTCCTACAACATTAGAAAAAGTTTTTTATTGGATGGCTTTCCACTGGAGATAATAATTTTTTTGAAACTGTTGGTTCAGTAAGAAAAAATGTTTTTATTGCTTAACTTAACCAAACTTCCACAATTTTTTATTCCTGTAATAATGTGTACATAATGTTTTTGTTTGAATTATTACCACATCACAGTTAGGAGATGTAGTAAAAATGACATTGGCTCTGTGGCCACGAGTGCCAGATTTCTTAAAACATTTACGTTTTCCTGAATTCTGAGGAAAATGTCATTACTTCAGCAAACTGAGCAGAAAGATGATTAGTCCTTTTCATAGCTCCCTTCATTATATTTTTGCGAGTCTGTTCTTGTTATTCAGAGTTCATGTCAGTTTATGTTAGAAAAAAAGTAGTAGAATGGCACATGACATATTGACACACACACATGTGGCTGTCTGACATTTCTGACTTGTGACAAGACTTGTCACATTATTAACAACGCATCGTTGACTTCAATAATGTGAAACTCATGCAACACTGGCATTCAAAATACTATAAACTTTATCACGATCAATGCCACCGCCAAAAAAATATCCCGTTTTTTAAAAAACTGACTCGAACTCGCCGACAATAGGAATACATAATCAAATCATTGTGGTGATCGATTCATCTCAAATGTTGTATGTCTGACATTTCTGACTTGTGACAAGACTTGTCACATTATTAACAACGCATCGTTGACTTCAATAATGTGAAACTCATGCAACACTGTCATTCAAAATACTATAAACTTTATCACGATCAATGCCACCGCCAAAAAATATCCCGTTTTTTTAAAAAACTGACTCGAACTCGCCGACAATAGGAATACATAATCAAATCATTGTGGTGATCGATTCATCTCAAATGTTGTGTGAATCCCTTCAGACGCGCACACCGACACGAAAATCTCCATGAAAAAAAGAACCAATTTCTTTATTTCCAATTCTCCAAGTACACACAGACGAATTTGTCATGTGCATAAAAGGCACAAAAGGAAGAACCTTGGATTGTTGTATAGGCACACTATATAGTCAGATCTGTATAGCAAACGAAACCATCAATTTAATCATTCTTATCAGTGTAATGTCACACTCCATAATGCACTGTTCTACATTGAACACAACTCGCTTCCCAACCGAATCAAGCTTCACATTAGAGAAATGAAAGTTGAGTTGCCGAGTCGTTCGCATCCCATTAACCTTATGATATTCCGGTACTTTTCCGTCTTCCAGCTCACTGCACTATGCTAATACGCACCTACTACTGATAGCATATAATGCATATATTATATTTTGTATTATCAACCAAAAAAACACAAAATATAATAATATTGGAATGTCTCTACTCTGCTGATTCAAAAAGGACGAATAGGCTTCCAAACGAAAAAAATGCGTATTCAATCTGCAACTCTCCAGCAAGTATTCCTGTATATTTTTTTTGTGTTCGTGTCAGTGGGAAACACCAGGAATTTATTGTGAAGCCACCACAAAAAAAACTGAACCAATAAAGCAACCAATATTATTCAATGGTTGCATATACATAATATCTCGTATCTCATCTATGATGAGTAACCTATAAAATATAAAAATCAAGTGATATTCTTTGAGTGAGTATCGTTGTATCATGATTTTGTGCGACGCTTCGGGTTCAGGTGGCATTTTCCCTATTTTTTTTCCAGAGTGCGCCTATGTCAAAAGCTGAGCTTATACACATGCATCTTCTGCTTTTGCTTCTGACGATATGTCGAGAAGAACGCGGAAAAATAGATGTAACTATTTTTTTGGTGACTCGGCTCTACTCTGCCCTGCTCTCCATATTATTCTACTACGCAAAAAAATATGAGACACACACACGACAAATACCGTAAATACTTACAAAAAACTCGAAGAGAGCATTTTTGGTCGCAGGGAAAAAAAGCAGGGCAGGAAGGTAAAGAAAAGCTTTTCCATTTTGTTTTGCGAAAAATAGCAAGAGAATCCCTTCTTTTTTTTTAAAAAAAAAGCGAGAACTGGAAGTAGACTAAACGGACGCGTCTCTTTCCTCCTCACTTAGTTTTCCTTCCATCATCCTTGCGAAGTGTGTGCAGTTTTTGTGTGGCTCTTCTCCACAAACGGAAAAACTTCCACCAATACTTCTTTTTCTCCCTTCTCGGGTTACACACTTAGTCGAGCCAGTGCGTGGCTGACAGTCAGTCTTAAGCTTTCACCGAGGGATTTACATATGTGATTACTCAACTCAAACTCTATCTGAATTGGAGGTTGCTCCGAAAAAAAGAGAGTCTCTTTCCATCTTGTTTTTCTCGTAGTGTGCAAAAAGTTTTGTGTTGGTCGTCAGATAAAAAAAGACGCGACAGAAAGGGTGATTCATCTATTCCGTCAGAAATAATACAGTTGTTGGGGGTCTTCTTTCTCGCTGTCTCATTTCTCTTCTCTACTCATTTATTTATTGGATCGCTGATGCCATAAATACATGGTTGTTGCTGGTTTGTTGTCTCTAACAAAAGGAAACATTATTTTTCATGTGTCGGTCAGCTTCCTCTTTTTAGCTTATCGTCATCATCACTGATATTTTTCTCGGTGATCGATTTCCTGTGTGATCAACATGAGGGAGGACTTTGTCACTTATGATAGTGTCGTCAGAAGCATTATCAGATGTGGTCAGGATAATAATAATACGAGTAACAATAACAATCGCGCCAGCGGAAACAAAAGGATAATTTCGTCTCAGGAAATTGTTAGAGAACAAGCGGATCCGAACAATAATACTAACGACATTGCTACAAATAGCGTTGGTGGTGGAGCAGCTTCCTCGATAAGAAATACTACTATATCATTTACTTACTCTTCTATATCCGCTTGCTCCTCTTCTTCAGAGTCGTCACCTTCGGTTGCAGTGAGACAGTTGCTTGTTTCATCTTCGCTCATTTTGTCCTCCGCTTTTGTGGGGTTGTTTCGATTTGACCTGAGGGAAAGTGGGAGTGGAGCTCCTTCATCGCAAACTAGTGACTGCTTTATTGTGTAGACTTTTCGGGGAAGGTTCACAATAAATAACGTGAAAAGAACCATTTAAATATTTATTTTTCTGAATGTGTGCAAAAAAGCGCCATTGAAAAAACTAACTTTGGGAACAGAGTTCGTTAAAATAACAAACTTAACTTGATACATCTTAAGTGTGAATCTGATATTAATTGATCTGAAAGTGTGACCTTTGGAAATCATAAACTGCATCAAAATGATGCTCGGAATTGCTGTCGCGTGTTTGGTCATATTTCTTATCGTTTTTATCGTTCTCATCATTGTTGTTGGACAGTCCATGAACGGTGTGACAAAACCGTGAGGATGTCTCAGCAGGTAAATAATTTCAAAAATATTTTCGTAAAATTCTTTCCAATTCGGAAAAATGTACTATCATTCGTTGAATTTTAACTAGACATGTTTAGGCATATCTAGACATCATATTATAAAGGCTTACCATGTCTTTTCACGTTTGAGTATAGTTATGTATTTGTTACCGCAAATATCGAGTAAACATAATATGCAACACGAATGCCTCTGTAAATCTGAAGGAAGTCAATATTTTCCCGTGTGCTTGAGAAACCGATAAGAACAATGCAATAAGCTAAAATACTTCAATGTGACTAGACATAAGTAACAAATTCGGAATTGGATTGGCAATTGCATAATCACAAGTCCTTTATAACTTGTCGTGTCAATCTACGTGTGCGCTCGTAAAGATGATGAAATCCACCAAGACAGGAGTGATGATGCTGTCGAGAAGTACATAGTTATGGAGTACGACCGAATAACGTCTTTGTATATTTTTTTTTATTTTCTGTACCTCATTTTTATAGACATGACTTAGCAAAAACAAAGTAGGAAGCATACCAAGTCAAAGCAAATTTTGTAACATATACACACAGACATAAGTATAGCTTGCCATAAAATATATGTTACTAAAAACATTTCTGTAATATGGCTACACTTTAATACATTAGAATCGGTAGCTAACTGGTGTTCTAATTGAGTTGAATGCTCTTGCCGAATGCAATGGATCGGCTGGGTCACTCTGAAACTCCAACCAGTCACGAAAGGATTAATGATGAGTATTNAATTGAGTTGAATGCTCTTGCCGAATGCAATGGATCGGCTGGGTCACTCTGAAACTCCAACCAGTCACGAAAGGATTAATGATGAGTATTTTACGACATTTGACGAAAGGATTAAAATATGGAGCATCGACCGGACCCAGAGAAAAAGGCACAGCTAAAATAAAACTCGGATTATAATAATTTTTTGCATTAGTCATAAACTATAAACTACATACAACACACGGCGAAACATTCATACTGCACAGAATATTATTGAAATGATAGCGAGGAGGATGTCTGTCCATGAAATCTGTCCATTCCCAAAAAGGGAACAGAATGGCTCAATATGTTGTTCCTTCATTCCGTCTAACTAACATGGAAGTTTACACGGAAAGTGCGTCCATCTCAGAATACGTGCTGTGGTAGATAATCGTATGATCCTGACTCTCTTGCAAGACCTCACGATGATGGCTTTGATAGAATGAAGAAAACGGAGCTCGCTGCTATCTGAGATTGATGGCTCAACAAGGGTGATGGAAGCGATATACATACAAAATATTGAGGGTAGAATATGTCATGTCTGGCTCAAGTTCACAAATAATTGTTTGATTGGTCACAAGACATTCCTGTTACGTTGGATGATATTTTGTGAGTTCTGTGATGCTCTGTTCACAGTACATTTGTCGCAAAATGAACAACTGACTTCAGGAAAAACAAAACTGCATAGAAATAGTGTCTAGGTCTAATTTTGCCCCCAGCCAAAGTGAGTTCATTAATTGAAACTCTTGTAATTAATTAAAATCATGGTAAGGAGACGACATCTCTTTTGCTTAACATTATTTGTCTAATGATTATTTTTCCTTCTGTGAAAATTCTTGTGACAACTCACCTGTAAATAAGGGCCCAGTAAGATAATACTAAAAGCATATTATTATTATGGTTAAAAAGATGTAATTAGAACGGGCCAACAAAGGCCAAGGAGTCCATTGTGT
>JAHZNF010000872.1:0-10103 GCA_027744215.1 Troglopedetes dispersus
TTTTTTAAGTGCGCCGTTTTTTTGTCAACTTCTCAATGTCAGCTCAATAATAAAAGTGTGCACTATTTCTCTTTTCAAGTATAATTGTCAAATCCTGAGGAAAAGTACTAGAATTTATAAAAAAAGAGGATTCAAGTATGACACAAGAGCATGCTTAAAGTGTGAATTCCTGTGAACAAACTTTTTCTGCTGGCCTTTTGACATTCTATTTTTTTGTGGATTTTGCAGGCAAAGCAGAAAACAACATGCGAAAACTTTTTGAATTCACTTTCCCGACCTCGTGCCAACGAAGCTGAGACGAGTTTAAGAAACAAAAGTACAAAAACTTGTTGTTTTTCATGTTTTCTAAAGACAAAGTGCTGAAGTGCTTCTTTAGTAAATGAGTCTCTTTGTAAAGTAATCAGTAATAATGTATAGCCAAAAAGTACAAGGAACAGGTTTAGTTGGAAAGCGTATTTAATTTAATTTTGATCCTTTATTATAAAATTAAGTAGGTAATTGTTTACTTCGTAGTTCTATAAATGTTGTACATTCAGGAAATGAATGCTTTAATGGATTTCAGAAGCATGTAATTTAATCAGTTTTATGATTGAGGCAATTTCCAGGACTCAATTGTATTCCAATGACAAAAGGATATTGAATAAGAGCTCCATGAAACTTCTCAATGTCAAGCTTCACCTCGTGGAAAAGAAAATTATATATAGAAACAGCTACTTTCATAGAAATTAACTACAAAACAACACACGAATGTCCTTATCCTTCAATAATGACGCATTATGATGTGCCTCTGGGCTCTTCCTTCCATGTACATTTTTTTAACGAAAAAGACACTGTCAAAACCCTTTTTCCACTGAACGTTTTTTTTTCAGTTTATTTTAAAAAATATACGCGCGCTTCCCTTTCTCCATTTTTAACAAGTTTTTTTCCCCATCTTGCTCGACAAGGAAAACTTTGCTTCGGGGCTTCTCTCCAAAAAGTTTACAATGTTGCATCGTTAATTTGCGGTAATTTTTTTGGCTTCATTTTCCTGAGAGGAGACCCAATTAGAAACAAATCTGAAACGAACGGTTGTGTTCTTGAAACTTTATGAAGAGAGAAGTGTTTATAAATATCCAAAAGTCAAGCAAGAGTCAAAATCTTGGTTGTTGTTGTGACTTGTCCGAGAAATTGATTAGACACTACTCCATCTTGAAGAACATGGGAGTTTCTCAGTTTCATAAACTTTCTTCGAGTTTGTAATGATTCTCGTCTCAGATGGTACAATCTACCATTTTGGTTTCACTTTTCTCAAGAAAATGAGTCTAATTATGAGTCAAGCTGGTGATTTAGCAAGCAGCTGCTAATTTGCATCTAGTCAAAATGGCAAAAGGTCAAAATCTCATCCAAGAAACTGAACTTATGTACCTATGCATACAAAACTCTTAATTTTTGTCACCTCCACGCTTACCAAAATATGTGCACATCATGTCTCCTTTCTTCTAAATACAACATTCCTTTTTAAACTATTTTATCTTTGCTGGCTCTTATTCAAGAGAAAAAAAACTATTGTTTGTTTTCTACATGCTTTGCTGACATGAAAAAGTGAAAAATAAACATTACAGGACAAGCACACACTTCTCTGCCCCTCACGCATAATTCGATCTTGTCACCGTCAAAATTTTTCTTGGCTCCCTTCACTCGCTATTATACATATACATCTTTACATTTTGAACTCGCACAATCATAAAGTTGTCTTGTGTGGAGAAACTGGTCCGACATATTATTAAAAACTATAAAGAACTCCGGGTCTACAAATTATTATTTTTTGGCACCGCGTGGCCCTCCGCGCCACATGGCTAATGTGGCATCACATTATCATTGGCTCTCAGCATGCCGTAAAATTAGATAGGGTGCAGGGCAACCCATTAAAAACGCACGCTTCACTGAAACGATCTGTTCACATCTTTTTTTTTAGAGCGAGTCTCCAATAAATATTCCATTTAGGAGGAATCTGCTCTCCTAAAGATGAGCACATAAGTATAAATATATTCTACAAAAGGGAATAATTTTTTGCAGACAAACTAACTTTGTCCTCATTTTCTACTTCTCTCTTTTCGTTCTAATGAAATAACAGCTGAACCGTGTGATGCTAATCGAATCATTTTAGAGTTTGTGAAGAAATGAGTGTGGAAAAGAACACACACGCACACACACTCACTTTCTGCTTCAAAAGCTATCAAACCAAAAAGTCGGCGAAGCTGCCATATTGGCACAAAAGCGTTCCGAAAATGACAGATATATGATTTTTTTCCTTCACTCACTCCCGAAGCGTTATAACATTTTGATTGATTAATGAAGAGTAAATGAACAGAGTTGACAAAATCAAGGACGAGGAAATCAAGTGGAAGGAGCACCAACTTCAGAATTTCCTCTTCTCTACTCCAAAAGTGATATAATGTATCACGCGCTCCACCGTTTTGCGAGAATGACACGTACCTAAAAAGAGATAAATATGTGGCTTCTTTCGGTGAGAGTCATTTGTTTGAAGACAGACTTGGAAAAACGAAACTAACAGGACTTGAGACGACAACAACCAACGTTGCTAGTTTTTTTTGTTACACGATTTTGTGCGTGTATAACCATAGAAGAGAAGAAGGAAGACCGACATAAAAGGACAGCTTCACCATCATCATCATTTGTAATGTGGTTCTTTATAAAATGAAGTTCTACTTTTTTTGGGAGAACCAGATCTACTTCAAGCGCGACCGTTACAAATAGACGCATAAACATAATATTAGAGTGTTTCCTGTCCACATCAATGGAGTCATGAACATGAACTTGATTATCATGAAAGCATGTGTGACAAAGAATTTCTAGGAGAACCAGATCTTACTTCAAGTGCGACCGTTACAAATAGACGCATAAACATAATATTAGAGTGTTTCCTGTCCACATCAATGGAGTCATGAACATGAACTTGATTATCATGAAAGCATGTGTGACAAAGAATTTCTTTGGGGAAACTGGTAACAACTTTTGTAGAGAAGTCGGGGCTAAACAGTTCCTCTCTTCTCTTCTATGTACGTTTTTAATTTAACGAGCGGCGACCCAGACTCGAGCCAAGAGGAAAATTTGTTTCAACTGTTAAAGTCAATGTGTCCATAATTGAAAAGCGGACAATGCTTCGTAGCCTGATCGATAATTCGTTTCAATGAACCAAAAAAAATACTAATAATAGAAAACACTATTATTCTCATCTTTTTTTGCAATGCAAACTGGGTGCAGTTTTGTAGTACATAATTTTCTAGGTCTCTTGAGTGGTGTCAAATTAAGGAAACCTTAACCTACAGAACGACCTTATCATATAAATGTGTGTGTACAAATGTTGCCGCAGCTCCAATTTCAAGATATGTAGAATTACACAAATCTGAATATCCATTTTTTTTTCAGCAAAGAAGATCCGGGAATAAAACTAATCGCTACTTGGAATGCTCCCAAATTGCACCACCACCATNAGAAGATCCGGGAATAAAACTAATCGCTACTTGGAATGCTCCCAAATTGCACCACCACCATTTTTATTCGTTCATAAATTATGTCATTTTGGAAGCCAACATTTAAAAAAAAGAAATGCATGCATGAGGGTAGACACAATCGGCTGATATTCCAAGCTCCAACTCTTTTACAGCTGCTTTTTTTACATCCGGCGTGAAATGGAGAAAAGTAAAACAGGAGGTGCACGTTGCCCCAATAATTCATCCACTTTTGCACCGTGTTTTGTCAGAAAATGTTGACGCGCCATAAAATATATTGAACTTGGGGGCTTTATTTCCGCATAACATTAGTGGAAGTGTGCTAGAATAAATTTTACGATATCGCTTCATTTGCGAATGTCCCCACCCAACGAATTCCTCATGATTTTTAAACTGTCGCTATAAATGTGTCACATGACTGTTCCGCTTGTGCAAAAAAATGCAGACACGTTCTTGCAACATTTTTTAAAAACAAATTACACGTTGACTGTAAAAAAGCTTGTATACGACAGACAGAAAACACGAGCTCGTACGTACAAAATTTTCATTTCTGGGTGTCAATTTCAACACTCCTTTTCTGTTCTCTCAGTTGAGGCAGATTACGCACACACTTCGTTGTCGATCCAGTTGACTATTTATAGTCACCCTACTACAGAATAGAAAAAAAGGTATTAAACTGTATCTGACACGTTTTCCTTGGCCAAGATAGCGAGAGAAAAAAAATAAACTGCAGAATCACAAGTCACGTCCATGAAGATCTCCACCCAAGACACGTGCAAACAGAAGAACATAAGCTTACAAAAAAAATGTTCCGTAGTACTATTCACCATCATCATTGAAGACAACTAGTTGCTGGAAAAGATCCAGTTCCCATATATCACACAATACTGGAGCAATAAAAAGAAGAATAGAAAATTGTTTGTAGCACGCCAAAAAAAGGACCTATATTGTCTCCTTCGTTTCTAGTCGAAGCAAAACTATTCATAAAAATCTTCATCTTTGAATTTTCTTATCCTTCCTGAACTTTATTGGTTATCTACCGAGGGATTTTCCTTAGAAAAAATCAGAACGTTCCAATCAAAAACATATATTTTTTCTAACAAAAGCCTTTGTAAACGAAATAAAGTGATCATTAGTATTGAAAATGAATTTTGGAAGTCAACATTGTACCAACTATGAAGTTTCATGTTCAAAGAGTGTGCATATTGTTTCCCTGATTTATGACCCAGCATTTAAGAAGATTTAATTGTAACGGTCTATGTACCAGAGTGAGCCAGATGGTCCCATTTACACAAGGAACAAAGGAAGGAAATTGAAGTGAGGATTTTGAGCTGCTTTTACATTATAAATACATCTGGTAGGTGACAGTATACCCAAGCAGCCATCCTTGGCATTCATTTTCTTCGCATTAAATGATGTTAAAAAGAAGTTTGTAACATGATGATAAGCACTTTAGAAAATAATTTGCTTACTTTGTAAAACGATACGGGTAAGAAATCAAGGAGGTCTTCTCATTTCATCTGGTAAGCTTATCAAAGTGAAAAACTATCACCGTCAATTATTACACTCTTCGACCATGTGTCTCCTCTTCCTCACTTTCTAAAAACGATTTCATCAGACGTGCACATCAGGTCCATCCCATCTCAGATAAAACAATAATCTCCTCTTGTTCCAAACGTCTTCGAAGAATTCGATTAACCTGACTGACTGCGTCAAACTGTTGATGTTGCACTTCAAAGGAAACAGTGAGCCCCTTTTCTTGCTGAGAAGGAGAGTGCACATCAAAAAGAAGTTTTCTTAGAAGGAATTATTCCGGGAGAGTATCCAATCACTCTTGTGCTCGGCACAACTGATAAGTATGTCAGTCACCTGAAGAAGCATTTTGACAAGCTTGGAAAAAAAATCTCATTTATTCCGGTACTCAAGCTAGACAAACTCGGGAACAAAGGGAACGCGACATAACATAATTTGCAAGTCAGAAATAGAAGCGTACATTTTTTGTGGATCCACCAGACTATTTGAGAGACACTCCTGCACTACCGAGATAAGCTTGAAATATGTATATAAAATATCTTAGGAGTTTCCGGTATCACAACACACGCAACACGCTATTTTTTAATGCAGGGGGGATCAATTAGTAACGCCGGAAATTTGGTGGCGCTTGATATAATCATTACTAAATCTGCGTGGGCAGCACCACCTAATGTTATGTAAGTCTTGTGTGCAGAAATGTGATTCATCATTTTTCCATTCAAGCCTTCTTGTGAAAACCACCCAGATTTTTATTTCGTAGCAGCGGCAGCTGTCGTTTACGTTTTCTCTCTTTGTAGGTGTTTGTGCGAGTATATCACCACCACACACACCACAAGAGTATTTATTTACCCGTCCACCTTACTTACGTTGACGCTACTCCTCGAGCGATTGGCATGCATGAGGCATACTCTTTTGAAGTGTTTTAACCTCCTTTTCAACTCAACTAGGGATTATACTACTTTCCGCCCCGTGCATTTTTTGGAGGCTTGAAAAGTATAAAATAAAAAAAATGACGAAAACACCAAAAATACATGTGTATACTTGGACCACAGCGCTTCTCCTGTTGACAGATGTACTACTGAGACAAACAACGTTTTACGCTCATCGCTTATTGTTAGTTTGTGTTGTGTAGTTTCGCTTGAAATCATTAAGAAATGGGCTGCGGAGTTTTCCCCGTGAAATTGGAAGTGTCACCGTGATTGATGGGGACAAAAGCGAGTGCAGATAAATAAGCGTTGTGGACGGATTTTGATTCCGCATCCAGCTTCCGCCTTTCATCTAATGCTTGCTCTCTGCGCACACAAAGAAGGAGGAAAAACATTTCCTGGTAAGGAATACAATAAAGGAAACTTGGTTAATAAGTAAAAATATTAACCATTTGTACATTTGACGATATTGGAAAAGAAATATTTAATGTCGCATTTACTTTATGACCATCGATTTTTTTTGGCTTACTTCCTCAATTTCGAAAATTGAGCCGAAGTAAAAAAGGGAACATAAAACCAAAGAGGAAAAAAAGGGACACAACTGATAAATAGTAATTTTCTTCCTGAAATGGAACTCCCTTTGGTGGACAACAATTTTGGAGCAACATAAATGCTCTTGCCATGGCCAACAAAATGAAAGCTTTCTCTTATTACACCAATGCTCTTATATTTATACAGATGTGAGAAGAAAATGTGAGTAACCTCCCTTTTGTAATTACGGAGCTAGCTGCTTGCAACGTAGTTGGATTCCAAGAAGTGCTCATTTTATGTCTCTCAAACAGTTTTGTTCGACCAAATCGAAAAGAAGCTTCTTCCCAGTTTTTGTTATTGTCGTGAAGTAAAGATACTAAATTACGAATCAGAGGGTGAACGATAAGAAACAAAAAAAAAGATATAATGTTTGGACGAGACACCGAAAACGCTCTATAATTCCCAGCTTCCCATTTCCACTGTGGGCAACGATCATCATTTCCAAAAAGCTGCTGTTTTTTGCTTTCAAAAGCAAAAAATAAAAGCTCTGAGCATGAGCACATTTGTATGTAGGCAGCAAAGCACACTCGTTTCCCTTTGTTTTGACAATACTTTTTTTTAGATAAGTACCATCAACTTTAGAAATCTGGTGATCAAATGAAGATTTTTTTTTCTTTTTTTCAAGTCCCCCTTTTGTTCTCCACATTTTTTATCCTTTTCCAGCAAAAAAAATATCCTAAAATCCCTGAGCAAAAAAGAGTTTCCTTTTTAGCCAGAAATAAACCTTAAAAAATCCTGGAGCGATGATAATTCCACTTTTGCGTTTTTCCTACGCAGAACAGTACAATGACGGGGGATGTGTACATAATCTTTCTTTAAGAAATGGCAAAAATAAAAACCGACAGGATCATCATGCGATGAGTTGCTTTCAACGTGAAAGTGGAGCACGCAATATATTAGCATACGTATTACCATCACCAGACAAGCTAAAAGGAAACTTGCATCCTAAAAAAAGCAGAGTAATGTATTTATGTTACTAGAAAAAAAAGGACAAGTGGATTTCCTGTAATAATAAGATTTTATTGGTATTCCTGTGAGAGTGATCCACTGATTTTTTTTGTATCTTGTCAGTCACACTTTCATTTTAGGGACACATGTATCGCCCGATTTTACAAGATGTCGAAATGCACGTCTAATTTGTTTACTGACTCTACCTTTTTTTTCTGAAGGCTTGTGTAGCTCGCCTGTCGGATGTATCTAGGACAAACTTTAATTTTCCTTTTTCTCGAATGCATTAACATCCCTTTTTTTCTCTTGGATGCGAAGAGAAAAACATTTGCGGAGATCCTAAATAAAATTCCAATACTTCTCTCGGGGAAATCTTATCCGGGATATGCGTCTCGAAAGATATTTCCTTGTTCCTCAGAAAAAAAGTCGAAGGTATTACCTGGAATTGATTGATGGCTTTTCTCTTTGACTTTTCTGCTCTTAGAAAAAAACGGAGGTTTTCCCCACACAAGACTTGTTTCAGTCCTCGGGTGTATTTTTGCACACACAGAACGAAATGTTTTTTTGCACATGAGGGTGATTTTTTATCTGCGCTCTCATAAAATGGTTAAGGACCATTTCGTAATTTTCAAGTTATTGCATTTTAGGTGTACGGTGCTTCTGCAAACAAGAATTTGTGCTTCTTGAGAAAAACTGTTTCGAGTTCTCGTTAGAACAACACTTGTTGCAATTTGTGAATCCAGTTTTTTCCCCCATTTGCTGTTTTTATTAACATATTATTAAAGCGAGATGATGAAATGCTTTGATGGTACTACATACAAAGAACAAAAAAACATAAAAGACTTGTCGTGTTTATCTTGTTAACAGTTAAGATACAAAAAATATATAAGTTAAGCATAGTTGGCTCTTGACTCAAGAACTCGAGAATTTTCGATCTGGATAAGAAGAGAAAATGGGAAAGAAATTAGATGGGTTCTAAAATCTTGTTAACTCTGCTCAAGGCAAGCCCTTTGGAATTCACAAAGTAGTTTTTTTGTATTCAGCTTCAGCCACGATCACGACGATGCTCCAAAATTGCAAATCAGAACAAATGAGAGAGAGAGGATTGGTAAAACGATTACCTATCTGAAACACAGATATGGAATTAAAATAATAAAAAGATCTCATCATTAAAAATAGCCAATGCTTGTTTGCAGTTTCGCTCTTAGATTTTTTTTTTCAACCTGGTCGATGAACTGAATGAAAGCAAAAACATAAAACACGTATTACGCTATGCATACTAGCTATTGTCGACTAGCTATTGGCACCACTACGTCATGCCAGACGTATGTATGAATGCGGTTTATTGTGATCCACACCCACGACTTTTAGTTGCTTCTCAACAAGAAAAGAGCACATCAAGAGTTTCTTGGCATATGATTAACCTAAAGCGGTAATGCAATATACTGCAATGATATGACTGACAGCTTTGTCAGAGAGAACATCAGAGCAGATGTTGAAAACAACACAAAAAATTCTCACAGCCGGCTTGAAACTCCTTTTCCAACGTGAC
Organism: Troglopedetes dispersus; assembly: GCA_027744215.1. Taxonomy (NCBI): domain Eukaryota; kingdom Metazoa; phylum Arthropoda; class Collembola; order Entomobryomorpha; family Paronellidae; genus Troglopedetes; species Troglopedetes dispersus. The sequence continues at coordinate 9,063 of JAHZNF010000872.1, forward strand.
ACCTTGTAACCCTGTTCAGGTCAAACTTGTGCAAAAGAAACTTCATTTCTTTTGAAGATGAGGATACCTACCAGTGAATTAATATTTGGACTACGGAGTGGTTTTCCTTGCTCGTGTCTTCCGTGTTTCAGTCCTTCAAAAAATCTCTTGCACCAAATTATTTCAGGAGAAAAAAAAGTTGTTTTGACGATGCGTCCATTTTTTGTGCACATGGGTATGTTGTAATTTTTGGAATTTGCTCATAATTCTCACTTAATTCCAACTTCCTAAAACTTCCCATCGCAAAGTCGTAGTCCTGTTTGACTTTTGCGAATCTTCATACACAACAGCTTCATTAAGTCTTAAATTAAAAGAATGTTTTGCTGGATTTAAAATTAGAAATGAAATATTAATAACATTCATTATGCGAGACATGATGAGTAATAAAAAGAGCAAAGTTGAGGATAACCTTGTCTATGTAATCACAGAGCTCATAATTACTCCTGCGTTGGTCCAGTATGGTGCAATGTTCAACTAGCATCACATAAATCATTCCGAATAGGTTTGCAAATTTCCATGATGCAAGAACCTTGTCTGTCTGGTTTTTCTTTGCGCAAATCAACCTGACTGACGGCATTTTGTAAAGTTGACTTTGGTTGATCCAACCTCATAAATGTACGTGCTTTCCCATTTCTAGATTATTATTTTTTAAATCAAATGTCCCATTTTCGTGCATTGACAACAAGAAGAGTTTAAGTCTGAAGAATTTCTTCTAAAATTTTTCTAAAAAACATACGACTGCTCCAAAAAGTAGCCTGCTCCACTTTACTCAATCCGGAAAGTACACACAACAACAACATAAATTGAGATCTAAACACACACTTGGAAATAGTTTCCCAGCTTATTGAAAACTTCCAAAAAGGAATTATTTGATACTGACTTCACTCCCCAAGAAATCCTCAACAAATATTGCCACAAGGAGAAGAAAACAGGGGGAAACCTGGAATTTTCCCTTTGCATCAAAAATAAATATCAATGTCGAATAAAGAACAGGATGCAGAC